>VWZO01007383.1:118242-182756 GCA_013396975.1 Bucco capensis
GGCTTGGGTGTTCCACAGACATCAAAGCACATACAAAACCAATATGTAGTCCTCTATTCTTAATAATGAGTATTTAATATGATTCTATTATTCAAATTAATGCCTACATTTATTTTTTTTCCCCTCAGTGGCCTGGCTCCTTAAGTAAGGGAAGAAGCAAGTTAATCTCTCTAAACATAAGACTCACTTGAGTTCAAGATCTTTATTCAGTGATGCTCATGACCCCCAGTTCCTAGGAGGAAGGCTGTGCAGCATTACTATTGCTATCAGCTATGTCCTCTCCTGGTTACAAGCCCATGAGATTCATTCAGGAGCCTACAAAGTTTATCTCACATCTGATGGATGTGTTTTTTCTTGACTTTAGCAAAGCTTTTGATACTGTCTCCCATGGTATCTTCATTGCCAAACTTNAGTGGAGCATCTGCCCTAGGAGGACAGGCTGAGCGAGCTGGGTCTCTTCAGCCTGGACAAGAGGAGACTGAGAGGAGACCTCATGAATGCTTATAAATATGTTAAGGGTGAGTGTCAGGAGGAGAGAGCCAGGCTCTGCTCAATGGCATCCAGTGTTAGGACAAGAGGGAATGGGAGCAAGCTGGATCACAGGAGGTTTAGTATTAACATGAGGAAAAACTTTACAGAGAGGGTGACAGAGCGCTGGAACAGGCTGCCCAGGAGGCTGTGGAGTCTCCTTCTCTGGAGACATTCCAGAGCTGCCTGGACACATTGCTGTGTGACCTGGTCTAGGTGATCCTGCTCTGGCAGGGGGGGTTGGACTAGATGATCTTTCTAGGTCCCTTCCAACCCCTAACATTCTGTGATACTGTGATCTCCTGAGGCCCCCACAGGCAATGCCAGTTAATTGCCCTGTAATTTATGATCAGGAGATGGATGAGAAAAGGGTTCTTGAAGGACAGCTTGGTTTTAAACACCAGATCTCTCTCATCTGATCTCTGCTTTACATCACATAAATACCACACAACATCCCCCCATTTGTCTTACTAGTCTCCATTTTTCACTGAGGACACACAGTTATTACAATTGATTAATGGCTATCATATTCCAGGTTATCTGTTGACCTGTCTGGCAAGCATAGATGGGTTTTGTTTCCATTTGAGGCCTGACCCAAAAGCCACTGAAGCCCATAGGTGTCTCTAATAGAGACAAAGAGTTCTGGATCAGTCTCTTGGTTCCCTGTCATTGCTGTAGTTTGCTTCATATGATCAATGACTTATGTTTATTGTGATTTTTATTTATATTACAGTTTGACAGCAAATATAATATTAAACACCAAGATCTAGAAGCTAAAAATGATTAAGTGCTCAGAGGTATATGATTTAATACAAACATTATGAAATAAGATAAAACTACTAAAATAAAAATCAATCAAAATCCTATTGAGGAATGAAATCCCAGAGATCCATTTCTGAGACCAGAGAAAAAGTACTTCAGTCCTTTGAATGGAAATTAGGCTTCAGAGAGAAGGGATCACAAAATTGCTTTGATTTGGGTTTCAGGGTTTTTTTTGTTTGGTCGGTTTGGTTTTTGTTTTGTTTTGGGTTTTTATTGATTTATTTTATGGGTTTTTTTTAGTTTTTTTGCTCTTTTTGATTTTGGGGTTTTGTTTGTTTTTTTTACAACCTAACTATCATCATTACATTTTTCTAATTGCTGCAGAATGTATTTATTTTACAATAATTCACGGGCCATTTGTTTTTTATCTATATGCAGAGCAAACACATTTGTATAAGAACAGCACACCTTTTTTCCATCCAATTATCTCCATTTAACTAAAAGCTATATTCTCTATCCTCTTCAAATCAAAATTCCAAACCACTAGAGCAAAATTCTCACCTTCATAAATGTTTCCTTAGAATTTTTTCATACAGCTTAAAGTAAAAATAGACAGCATTAAGAGAAACAATTTGCCTCTACAATCTACTCTGAAAAGTCATTCCAGTGTTTTCTTCCTTTCCTTGAAGTGTTATTACACTTTTTGACTTAATATAGATGACAAAGTCAGCTATTTTCTTTTTTTACTCTTTCTTTGCTCTTTTGACCCTTCCACATACAGATATGCCTCCTGATTCAGTGTAAAGGCCTTACCAATGACTGTTAGCAATCTTTCATTTTCAAAAAGAGCACATGCAACTTAAAATTAAGAAAACAGACATTACTACACAATTTATCAGCACAGATATCAGCCCTGCTACTTAATCTCCCATTTTAAAGCTATAAAAGACAATAGATGAGAATTAGTTAGAGCCAAGTGACATGAATGTCTGGGTGATTATTTCTGTTTTGTCCTTTATGCATAATTTACTGACTAAATAGAGGGGGGAAAAAAAGAGTGAATATTAGCAACCCATCTTATCAAAGTCACATAGGAAAGTCCATTAGGCTTAATTATGAGTGATAATTTGTCCTATTTTCAGCTCCATTCTTTTTTAGATCTCCCCTCTGCCTAAAATTTTATCTTGATATATTCATTAAAAAATGGTAAATCCCCTCACCCCTCTTAAAACATTTTCTTTACAATATTCCAAGATGATACTCACAGTCTTTCTGCCCAGCACAGAGCTGACAGGCATACAATGAAATCCTGCTTAAAAAAGCTGTATCAATCTCCTCAGAGAAAAAGAGTTTAGGATAGAAACCTCATGTCATGCACTTTCTGCCCTCCAATAGCTGTTTACCAGCTTGCTAAATGCAGCTCAACAGACCTTTGCCATTTCCAGGGTAGTGTCCAAATGAACTCTTTGGAAGGAAAACTAGGGGTGTGCACACATATAAGTGCAGAAGTTTGCAGTCTAGGCCTACACTATCAAAATACACCCACTGAAAGCACCAATAGCACTCTGGATTGAGTTTGCTTTAACAATAACTGAACAAGACTACAGACACACACAGCATGGCAGGGCTGATTCTCCTTCCCCTCTTTACACAAACAAAATCACTTTGGTGAAGCTTTACAGAACCAAGTTCCTCCTAGGAAAAAAACCACAGCCAGGCACATTCTAGATTACTTCATGTTAAACACATTTGAGTAAATTCGTTTACTGCAGAGAAATAAAGAAAACACTAAATATTCACAGCATACCCTAACAACAGATACACTTCAGCAAAACACCAATGGATAATTAAATAAGTTACCCAGCACAGTGCCACAGCTGGAGTAAGGGAACGTGACAGGGAGGAGTTATAATAAACTTAGTTACTTAAGAGTAATTTAGGCACATATTGACCTCCATGTCAAGACGTGTTAGAGTATTAAAAGGAATTTTGCATATAAAACTCATCTCTTCCCCTCCAGAGTGAAACCACGTTACCCTGCAGTTGGCAGTCCTTCCTGAGAGAGGATGATGAAATTCTTCTGCAAATACTCAGTGCTGCATGATGAAGAAACCACCAGAGTCACGTGCCTGCTTCTCCAGACTCTGACCTGCACAGTGCCCAAACACGTGACCTCCGAGAGTTAACCAAAAACCTGCTGTCTATGACTTTTTTTATTCTTTTTCTTTCCTTTGTCACCATATCACAATCTAAAGGTCTGATTAAATTAAGAAGGCAACTTTTCACCCATACATGCACAATTATAGACACAGAGTTATAATGAAAACAGCTTTAAACCAAACTCTTTCACTTTAGGTTTTTGAGCAGATAGATAGCATAACAGCTACAAGTCAGCAATGTTTGCAGCCACATGGCAAAGGGAGTGGAGTTTACACCCAGCATGGACTTGTTAAACATAAAACATCAGAGGATACATAGGAACAATTAGAGAAGAACAGAGTTGGTCTGTCTTTGCTCCCTATAAATTCTATCTCAAACTAGCCATGTGCTAGTCCAAAACCTCCAAGATTGNGTGGCAAAGGGAGTGCAGTTTACACCCAGCATGGACTTGTTAAGCATAAAACATCAGAGGATAGAATCATAGAATCATAGAATGGTTAGGGTTGGAAGGGACCTCTGGAGGTCATCTAGTCCAACCCCCCTGCAGTGGGCAGGGACATCCCCAACTACATCAGCTTGCCCAGAGCCCTGTCAAGCCTCGCCTTGAATGCCTCCAGGGATGGGAACTCAACCACCTCCCTGGGCAACCTGGTCCAGTGTTCCACCACCCTTGTGGTGAGGAACTCCTTCCTAATATCCAATTTAAATCTCCTCCTCTCCAGTTTAAAACCATTGCCCCTTGTCCTTTCACTGCAGGCCTTTGCAAACAGGCCCTCTGCAGCCTTCTTATAAGTTCCCTTTAAGTACTGGAAAGTCACTATTAGGTCCCCCCGAAGTCTTCTCTTCTCCAGGCTGAACAATCCCAGCTCCTTCAGCCTGTCCTACATAGGAGCAATTAGAGAAGAACAGAGTTGGTTTGTCTTTGCTCTCTATAAATTCTATCTCAAACCAGCCATGTGCTAGTCCAAAACCTCCAAGATTGACCAAGTGGTTAGGCATTGGCACAGGCTGCCAGGGAAGTGGTGGAGTCACCATCCCTGGAGGTGGTGCAAAAAAAACAAGATGTGCTATTTAGTGACATGCTTTAGCGGCATGGTCTCAATAAATTGATGGTTTGACTTGATCTTTGAGTTCTTTTCCAATCTTAATGTCTCTATGGCACTCATTCCTATGTATAGCTAGAACATAGTCATCTGGAAGCAACAAAACCAATTTCCATCCATTCAGCCTCCGAAGTTTCAGGGGACAAAACCCCAACTCACAAAAAAAAAAAACCAACCCACAAACCACAAAATAAATCAAAACCTCAAAACCAAACAAAAAAATCCTAAACTGTGAGGAGAGCTACAGGGGCAAAGGGTTAAGAATTGTGGACTAAATGCTATTTTGAGGTACAACTCCATCCTGGTGTTCTGCAGGCACAGACCCCTGCAGTAATGCCTGTTTATTATCTGGATTTCCATTTTCATTAAGTACCAATATATCTGACACTTTTGAACTGTAACATTTCATCTTCTTCGCTAGAAAAAAAAACCCACAAATGAAAAAACCCACAAAACAAAAAACCACCTAAAAAAACCACATAAAGCAGTTAATATTGACTATATAAAGTTGACATCTATCCATCAGTTTTTGCAGTATCCTCACCTTGTTTTCCACTGTCAAATGATTTTTTTGGACTTTCCACTAACTTTTCTAGTTTACTCCACCAACAAGACCACTGCCCAGGAAACTTTGCACCTGCAGGAATTTGGGCCAAGAAAGAGAAGCAGTTGGTTGAGGCACTTGAGCTATTGAGTCAAGAGGGATCCAATGTCAAACTCACCCTAAAGGGGTACTTTTTTCCTGTTTGGTTAGCCCATTTAGTTCAAACTAAGCCAAAACACACTACAACTTTTCATTTTGCCCTTGGAAATAAAACTACACAAAAGCAGAGTGGAAGTTTTCCCACTTGCATTTTCCTTTGAAAAAGCATCTTGAGTTTTCCCCTTGATTGTCAATAGGGGCAGGAAAGCAGCTGTCCTAGCAAAGGCCATGTGTTTGTAGGTTTTCAAGAGAGTAGGAATATTGACCTCTTTCTTCCTAGCTATTCTTCTCAACTCTTCAGATGAAGTCAAAGCAAAACAAAGACAAAACCCTTTGCCCTTAAATTCAAGGCTCAGAAAACAGCAAACATGTCTCCTTGGTGCCTTTTTGCTGCAGAACTAATCTAATAGTATGTTTTGATTTGTTTGGTTGTTAGTTTGGTTTTTTTTTCCATGAGATGCTGTGAAACAACCAGAGAGCAGGAAGAGAAGGAGCCACTGCAAGCCACAGGGAGACCAACATGCAAGGGAGTGAGGCCACAGCAGATGGCCAAAGTCACAACAAGCACTGGCTGATGCAGCAGAGAAAAGGCAGAACAGAGGACAGCCCTGCCATCACCCTCTCAAAGGAGCTGTTAGGAGAGTGATGGGAAGGCAGTGACACTTGACAGACAGTTTAAAGAAAAGAAAAAAAATTAAAGAAATAAAATATTTGCAGCTTTGAGGGAAAACAAGCTCTGCACATCTGTAATTGAGGGTTGTATGGGGTATATGGGGTGGAGAAAGAATTAAAGGGTGGGCAGGGAAACATGTTTCTCATACCAACAGCTTCCCCAGCTCATTCAGAGGTGCTTAACCACCTTAAGCCACATGCTGCCAGACAGATCCACGAGCCTGCTGATACCACTTCATCTCATCCTTCACCCTAAGCATTTGCTGTGCCTGCCTGCCATCCATCACTGCCAGCCCCAGGCTCACTGGAGCACGTTCAAGTCCTTGCCACAGGAGCCTTGTCCCTTGACTGAAAGAAACTCTGTGAGGTTTTCCACAGGAAAAAACAATAAAACTTGCAATAAATTAATTTGACAAAACATTTGCCTTTTGCTCAAGATATGTGACAACAACAAATAACCAAGAGTGCCCTGAAGGTCACCCCCACCCCATGCCAGATGGGATGCCAGGACACTTGGTCCATCAGGTCATGAAAGCACTGCTAACCCAAAGTGCTCTGGCTGTCAAGAGGGTAAAATGATCCAGTAAACAAAGAAGGAGTCTCTTTAACAGGAAAAGGCAGGTCTTACCCAGAATGAGATGGCCTGAAAGCCCCTCAGGCAGGAAAACACTGTGGTTTCTGCAGTCTGAAGAGGAGTAGCAAGGCAATGACATGTCCAAGCTGCACATTCTGCACCTACACCACAGAGCTCTGCTCAGTGCACAGCTGCTTCAAAAACCTAAGTCTCTATTTCTCAGGCAAGCCCCACAGCTGTTTTTTAAACCATGCCATCTGCACCTTACAATGGCAAGATGCATTTCACCTCAGGCCTAATAGCAATGACTGGGTAAACAACAGCATAAAACCTTTATTCTTTTTGCTGAGCTTGCCACACCAACTTTCCTATCTCTCCACCCCCATCAGCACTTCTGCTTTCTCTGAGAAGGCTCATCTTTCACCTCAGGCTGCATTTAAACCCTCCTTGATGCCCTACACCTGCTCTCACTTACTTTGTTCTCCTCCCTCCCAGACCCTAGAGAGTTTTGTTTTGTTTCTGAAGTGATTTGAATGGAACACACATCTTTGGCCTCTTTAAGGCGTGATTCTGACTTCTGGTTAAGACTCAAAAAAAACCTCACGCAATCCATTCAGCTTTCCCTTATAGAGAATTAACTCTCTCTACCTATGATCCTGTTGTTTGGTGTGGGGTTCTATTCATTTCTTTATTTATTTATGGAGCAACTATCAGTAGCTCCTGCTAAATTATTGGGTGGCCAAAGCAAGCTCCTGAAATCTTCTTGCTGGTGTAAAGCACTTTTCCCTCTTTTCCTTTCAGCTGGACTGCTAGGCACACCTCCTTAAATACATATGGATTTTTTCCCGTGTTACGTGATGTGCTTTTAATATTGTTTCTCTCCAGGCTCTGTGTCAGTTATAATTTCCATTCCTTTCTCAGACTTTAAACATAGGAGTTGTCCTTTAAAAATCTATCCTTAAAGTCTCTATGAAGAAAAAAAAAAAAGAATAAAAATAAATTATTTACTTTTCTGCAGTAACATTAAGGGAAAAATACTCATCCACTACCCTAATAATAGTAATTACCAGAGAAGGACAATAAGGGAATCAGGGTCAAATGATTTCCACAGAAAGAGAAACAAGAACAGGAACTCCCCTTGGCTGTGATAACTCCATGGTAGCTGCAATAGCAAGAGAACATACTTTGAATAGATGAAGCTTCCTTGTATCTCTCCCAGTTAGCTGCTACTAATAAAAGACAACTGTACTTCTGATGCTCTCATCTGCATTTCCAGGATGAATGCACATGCACATATGTTTTAAATGATTTATCACTGTTGTTTACCTTAATGTCTTACAAAGAATAAGAGAGGTTTTTTCCCCCCTCTGGTGTTAAGGTTTGCCTTGGGCAGTGAGGATATTTTAAGGTGTTTTTACCAAATGCAGGGACAGAAGGGGGGATGTGTCCATCCCTTCCTGAGGGAGCCCTAGTAGGACAGCCAAGGGGACAGTTTTGAAACTGAAAGCAAAATGATGGACCTGGCACCCCCTTTTCTCATGGCAGCTGCTTGCTATGTTTTGCATAACCTTCTTTAAAATAAAGTGAATATTTTAGAAGGCTAGATTTACAGTAAACCTCCCAACTCCTCTTTCTCCAAGGACCTCTCAAAGGTGTTTGTGTATCAGATATAACCTCTTTCTATTACAGCCACTGGCTTCATCTGCAGGTACTCACCCAACAAATGACCAACTGTGTGTCCCGACTCTCACAGAACAAGAGAACTGCCAACTTCTTCACCTACTCATAGTGCATTTCTGGCCTATGGTCAAAGAGCTTCTGAGAAAGGGGAAATCAGAAATCAGCTACAGGCCAGATGCAATGGGATAATAACAAGGAGACCTTACTGAGAGGCTCCTCCAACACCATATACATGATCCACTTCATATCATCGCAGGCTGACTAACAGCTGAGGACATCAACAGTTAACGAATGATCCCAGTGCATTTTCCCTCCTTCCCTTGCCCCCTCTGTGCACATCCATAAAAGTGAATGCACTTCACACTTCAACTTTTATTTTCCAGCTCTTGCAGAAGTCACCATTTGGAGCAAGACTCAGGGAAGGAAGAAGGAATAAAAGATAGGTCAGGAAATAACAAGCTGAGCTTATACTGCACATGTGTTCTATCAAAAAAATAAAGAGTTCCAACACATGCCATAGTCCTGCTAATGGGAAGCACCACATGGATCCAGACCCTCCAAGAGCTGGAATAGCAAAGATGGGCTGTGCAGCTGTTCTGGGTGGCCTCAAAACAGTAGAGGAAGCAGTGGTACATAAAGGATGGTGACAGGCAGCAAAGTGCTGTGTGACGCTCAAGAGAGGCTGCCATAAAAAGGCAGCAGAGGCTTAGGGCAGGGATCTATTCATGCATGTTCTGTGATAAGAAAGTCATTCTGCAACTTTTTATCAGACAGGGTTTAACAGCACACATTCAGGCAGTGGTAGATCTTTTAGGCAAAGCTGCAATTCCTGAAAAACACTTTGGTGCCAAATAACACAAGAAAAACAACAAGCTCCTGCATTAGGGCCGCAGGGCAATGGCTTGCTCTTGTGAGGTGGCAATGGTGAAGGGAAAACCTTCTCCTTCACTCATAAACACAGCAGGTTCTGTGGGAATAACATAAAAGTACCAAACTCCTTCTAGAAGAACAAATATGGATTCTTATGCTGCTTAAGAGAGCCTTTTGATATCCACACACTCACTCCTTCCTTCCCAGGCCCCAGATTTGAATCTTCCAGCCCTCCCTAACCTTAGGCTTTATCTTTGTTTGCTTCACTAATAAACTGATTATGCAGCAAATCAAATCACAAACTGGCCAAGGTCTAAATGAAACTTTTGCCAATACTGACTTCCTACCAATATTTATTATCCCCAAATAACCCTTTGCTTGAACCCTTGGTTGCAGGCAGTGACTCAGCAGTCTCAGAGCTCCTATTAGTATTCTTAGAGCATTTCCAGAATCTTTTAAACTGGCTGTCTCACTTGAGCTGTGATCAGACTTATCAGTTTGTGGGTAATTGCTCTGAGGAAGGTTACAGGTCTCCATAGGGACTGCACATGATCTTTGAAAAGTGCATTTCCCTCTAGCAAGTCATAAATGCTTAGGAGAGTTGCTAAAGATTGCTCTAAATATATTATAGAATACTTTGATGTCTTACTCTCATTCTCTGTGATCATATACTTACAGTATATTAAAAGGTTCCCTAAATACCAAGAACATTTGTGGGGAATAGGTTTGTGTTTTCCAAAGCCAGAAGAAAATAGTTTTGAGTCATTATAGGATGTGTAACACTTCTGATACAATTCTGCAGAATGGTTTAGAAGCCTCTGCCAGTGCCTTTTTTTCTTTTCTTTATTTTTCCCCAGTTGTGATAGACTTTAGTTAACTTTGGATTGTTGTTCTTTTTTTTCTCCTTGCTAACAATCCACAGTCAAAATGAAAAATAAGAATCTTCTGGATCCTGTCTTGATAAGGTCAGATTGTAGAATTTTTCTTTCCAGCCATTTAACCAGGCTCTTTCCTTCCAGAATACATTTACTCAGTAATAAACATCTCCAGACAGCCAAGGCTGTACAGACTGGAAACAATTAAGCCAAAATTGAGGAAAGCAGCACATGAATAAGTATTCCACTTTAATGAAATTCAAATGAAAATTTCAGGAGCAAAGGAAGTAAAAGCTTTTTTAAATTGTATTAATTGGATATGTTTGTAACAATCTGTGCTCATGCAAGCACCTTATGCATTTTGTAATATCAAACCACACACAAAATGTGCTGGGTAATTACAAGTCTTTGGTGCTCTAATGCTTTGGTCAAGCACCATGCACACGCAGCAACATTTGGGGTTCATAACTTATTGTCTAGCAGGAAAAACAAGAAAGTTTAGCCAATTTTCTTTCTGCAATATATATATATAAGGAAGTAACAGATTAAGAGAGTTTGTCTTAGTGAAGTAGAATAAGATTAAAAACCAGCATGAGTTACCAATTTAGGTTATGAAGAAGCATCATCTCAATTTTAGCTAAGCAGTTAAGTAAAGATGATTAGTTGTCCCAGCTTGTTAGAAAGCCAAGTAAAATCACTCTGAAACAACCCAGAGTTTTTCTATCACGAACAATTCACCAGATCCTAAATTTTATAGCTTTCTATTTTGCATAAATGCTTTTTACTGCTTCGACATCACACAATTAATTGCAAATCCATCACCTGTTTACTTGCAGTAAGAGAACAAAAGGCACCTGTGCCATTATTTTTAATTAGGTTATCCTCCTACACCTCCTCTGTCCAACATCCTCAAATAGTTTCTACATAAATTCTAAAATAATTTAGAATGCAATAATTGCACATCATGTCTGTGACTTCCCTTGGTGTAGTTTTCTCAAGAGATGAAACAAACAAAAAAAACCAACCCAAAACCCTAGAACAAAACTAAACTTGGTTTTATAAAGCACTGTTTCAATTTGGAAAGTTCACAGCAATTTCAAGAGGAATTAATGAATGTTGCTAATAGCTGGTTCCTAGTTATAAGGCATTAGAAGGACACAATCATGAGGAAAGGCAATATATAACCTTTAAATGGGACAATTAGAGATCAATTATTAGAGCCAGAGAAGAGCATTCAAAAGCAGCTTCTTCATTAATCAAAGATTATCTCAAATTAGAATGTTTAATTAATTGCCAAGGTTCTTTGTATATTCTTCTGCACAAGCACACACACACAAAAAGGCAGGGGCTTTTGGAAAAAGGCTAGCTTTGTGAATATTTCATTTTAACATGGTTTAAAAGCTAAAATACCAAATATTTTAAAGAACATGTGACACAGTGAAAGTAACATAACTCAGAAGATGCCACAGCTGCTGGGTTTTAATATACTACTAGGTTTTAATACACTAAATCTAGTGGTTATTTGTTACTATTTAGATGTCTGGCTACATAGAAAAAGTGCTTTAATAGAAATGGCAAGAAAGGAAAAGATGTGACTATCCTACACACTGTAAAATTTTAGGGCAGGGTCCTAGGAAGTAATCTTTTATTTAGATCAAACTTGTAGGCATCTGAGTTTTAGGTTCTCAAACATGAGCATATCCAAAAATCTGCAATGGGAGGCAGCATCATGGCCAGGCACAGAAGGGGTGATTAGACCCAGCTGGTGGGTAGAAAATGCTGCTTACCAGCAAGCTTCTGCCCCCCTCCCACCACACAGGGAGCACCATCTCCTGGGTCAGAGACTGCAAAACATGCTGGAGGTTGGCTCAGCATTACCTCTCCTGGGCTAGTAGCCATCACTGAGCAGATCACCATATGTATTTGTATATTCTGACACTTTAGATGATAGCTGGGAGAAGATACACCTGGATTGCAGGAAAGGCCTTTTGCAAATAGGAATTTTTGAGAAAAATAAGATCCTCTTCCTCCTTATAAGAGCTGAAGCACTTGGGCAAGTCCCCTCTAAACCAGCCCTAAAAGCTGCTAGCTTTAGGGAGCACATCTTCAGCTGTGACAGCATGGGCCAGAGCAGGAGCAGTCCTCCAAAGGCATCATGGCCATCCCAGAGCATGCTTCTCATGCTCTTAGGGAAATCATAGAATGGTTTGGGTTGGAAGGAACCTCTGGAGGTCATCTANGATGTAAAGTCTGTTCAACTTGTGTTTGGCACACTCACTTTTTATCTTCTACAGGGAGACAAATGCTTGGTGGGCACAATGCAAGATGTCCACAGGACTGTGAGCACTGGAGTACCTACTCATGGATCTTCTTAGGAAGTGTGTCCCAGCACAATGCCTAGGCAGTTATTCTTCAGTGACAGCCAGACATAGATAGAGATGCAGTCTGGGGAACCAAGCTGTTCCCATTATGAGATTCTTTTCTTACACAATTATGTTTTTTCTCATAGCCAGCCTTATATTCAAGCCACAATGACACTCTTTTATCTTTATTCCTTGGTAAGGTGGACCCTGAAAGAGGATACAACATTTCTTCCTCTCATAGATCTCCTTCTTTCCTTGCAAGATTTCTGTCCTTTGCCACCTAAAGGCAGGATGACCCCAGATGTGTTCAAAGTTGTTTGAACTAGACCTTTGCATGTATTGCAACCACAAACCTTCCTGATTCAACTCTGCCTGTAACAGAAATACCTCCTGAGGAATAACAACCCCTGAGATATTCTGATTGAAATGGCCAACCTGAGACAAGCAAATGGCTCTTGGTCTGTGTCTTTCACCAAGTCTTTCCCCTCCTGTTGGTTAGTTTACCTGCTGTTACAAGAATAGTTTGTCTAGCATGCACATTTTGATGCAGTGAACTTATTAGTCACCACTAAAGAACATAGCAGAGATACCTGTGGCACATGACAACTCCTGCTGCTGCCAAATACCTTGTCTAGCCTTCATATGGTGAGGTGTGAATTCAGGTGATGCTGAAGGGGCTTCCTTCTCAGAGAGTGCTTAGCATGAGCTCAGACAGGAGTTCCTCCACCGATGGCCATGAGAGAAGGTAGTGTAAAGGATACTGGGCTGATTCTCATTGATAAAAAGGAGACACAATCATTTTCAATGGTGTAGGACTTTTCCAGCTTGGAGCTGGACTCGATGATCCTTGTGGGTCCCTTCCAACTCAGGACATTCTGAGTCTATCTTTAAGAAGATCAGAGCTTAGGATCCTGAAACACCTTCCAGCAGTGTCACAGAGCAAAATGTTTGAGCCTTTCCACACCAGATTGTGAAGGGTGAGGGATGCCATTTGTGCCATCACCCTTTTATTTAGTCACTACCTTTTTCTCCCCACTTTGAATTCCTGACATTCTGCTAAATAGAAGGTAAAATGATGGATAGCTACTTATGCTGTGTGCTGTTTGCTGCAATTACAGTCAATTCTTGAAACTACTTGGTCTGGTTTTTTTTCTTAGACTCCGGGGAAAAAGTTATTTTCACACTTCCTACAGTTTTCTTAAATGCTTTCATTCTTACTAGTGTAAGATCAGAAAGAAAAAAAAAAGAGGTGCTGTTTAGAATTACTCAAATGTTCAGCTAATAATAGTATATGATATAATTACTATATAGACTTCATCAGAGAGGCTGTAGCCAAAATAGCTGTCTAGGGGGATATGTAATGCAAACATATGTGAACATTCAGTATAATAAATAGGATACAGTACAGTTGTTCCCACTTTGTTCCTATTTTCTGCAGTAGGAAAAACATCCAGGTCTAATTAAACAGGACCATGGCCATGGCATGTCTTACACCTTATTGATTCCTGGCTGCTTTCTCTGCCCTTTGAATAAACCACTAATTGCCTTGGTGAAAGCAGATTTCAGGATGCTCAAGGTCAGTGCCACTCAACCCAACTATGCCAGACCCTACTCCATTTGTTAATTATTTATGCTTCTTCACAGCACAAGTCACACACACCGTGGTGCCCTGCGCTTCATTTGCTGTTCCACAAAGCTTTATAGGCTAGATGCATCTCCCAGGTTGAAGAAAGCAGCTGAAAGGTTGCAGTTCCCCAATCACTTCAAGTTGGTGCAAGGCTTGGCTACAGCTGACAGGTTTGATCTCTCTCTAAACTATGTGTTAATGCTCACTCCCCTTTTTTGCTAGCACTAGCACTTCTAAAACCAAATCATGAGCTGCAGCTATATATATTGAATTGCTGGATTAATTTTCAGCCATATATCTGCAGGACTGCTAAAGCTCACATGGGGAAAATGGCAAGAATAAATAGCCAGTCCAAAGTGGGGTCATCCAGACTTCAATTGTTCAAGGCATTGCAGCCTAAATCAACCACTATACCATCTAAAGAGATGTCTCCTGCATTATGCATCTCCATTTCTTGGATGCATAGACTTTAGCAATGGAACACTGAAGCACAGGACCATAGAATCATTAAGGTTGGAAAAGACCTCCAAGATCACTGAATCCAACCATTAATCTAACACTGCCAAGCCCACCACTGAACCATGTCCCTCAGCACCACACCTACACCTTTCTGAACATTTCCAGGGATGGTGATTCCATCACTAACCTGGGCAGCCTGTGTCAATGCTTAACTGCACTTTCAGCAAAGAATTTTTTTCTAATTTCCAATCTAAACCTTCCCTGGTGCAGTTTGAGGTTCATTTTTTTCTCATTCTGTCTCTTCTTACTTGTGAGAAGAGACCAACCCCCAGCTTGCTACAACCTCCTTTCAAGTAGTTGGAGAGAGAGAGAGAAAGTCTCCCTTAAGCCTCCTTTTCTCCAGCATGAATAACTCCAGTTCCCTCAGCTTCTCCTCATAAAACTTGTGCTCTAGACCCTTCACCAGCTTCATTGCCTTCCTTTGGACATGCTCCAGCACCTCAATGTCCTTCTTGTCGTGAGGGGCCCAAAACTGAACAGAATTTGAGATGTGGCCTCACCAGTGCCCGGTACAGGTAGGCAATCACTGCTCTAGTCCTGCTGGCCACACTATTGCTGATCTAAGCCAGGATGCTGTTGGCTGCCTTGGCCACCTGGGCATACTTCTGGCTCATCTTCAGCCACTGTTCAGCAGCACCTCCAGGTCCTTTTCTACCAGGCAGCTTTCCAGCCACTCTGCCCCAAGCCTATAGCATTGCATGGAGTTGTTATGACCCAAGTGCAGGATCCCTTCATGGGTCAGTTCAGGGCAGTGGCAACTCAATGGAAGGAGCCCCAAGTGATGAGTTAGATTTAAGACCTCACTGTTCTCTACTTTATGTTGACTCTTTCTCAGTGTGGTGGAGCTTATTCAAAAGACAAAAAAAAAAAAAAGGAAAAAGAAAATGTAACTCACCTATAGCAGAGGAAGAACTTAAAATTATTCTATAGAATATATATAAAACTCTTGGCAGGTTAAATACATTATCAATGGAAAAAATATTGGTATTAATTGAATCTCGATGAATCTCTCTGAAACATGAGTTTCTGATAGTAGCTATCACTCAGTTCCCTGATACAGACATTAATTTGTGGCAGACAAGCTACCTCTCATAGCTGCCTATTGACTTCAGCCAGAATTTGATCTAAAACTGTGAAATCCAGTTGCAAGATTTTTTGTTATGATATTAGGTGTGGGAAAAATGACTCATCCCATATTTTAAGGATGCACACAATTTAGTTGTAAATTACAAAAAAAACCACACCAATTCTACTATCTATTGGCATGAAAATTGCTTATTGATTCCCAGAAAATGCTAGAAATATTTTACATGAAATTACTGTGCTAAAACTAGAGTAGATAGCACTGAGAACTTTTGTGAAGAGTTGTTAAAGGGAGGAAATTAGTTTTATGATACAAAAAGATAAAATAGATTTTTAAAATGTTTTGCAAAAAAAATGAAATGCACAAGTTCTAGGGAGTTTTAAAATAAGGCTTTCTAGTTAAGATATACAAATATAAAGTAAAGAAATTGTTACTTCTAGCTCACTAATTCATACCAAATCAACCTTATCTGTAAATAAATGCAGGCTTTACCTTCAAAAGCAGAATCATTTACAGCAAAGTAAAAAAAACAAAAAAAAAACAAACAAAAAAACCAACCCTATAAAATAAAATTTGCAGCAACATAAAAAGATACAATTATTGTAACAAACAAACAATCTAGAGTAAAGCAAGTGTTGTGGCTATGCTGCTGCACCACAGAGGTAGCTCTCAACTCATTTAATCATTTGCATCCTCTTCACCACAGGAATGTGTGGGAGAGGGCAAGAGAGCCAGGAGGGAGTTGGTACTTGTGCAGCAGCATTAGCTTTTCTTTAACAGTGTTGAATGGAATTAAAGCCCTGCCTTGACTTCACAGAGTTATTCTTTAAGATTATTCACACACTTAAAATGAAACCCCTGCTAGATCAACGCCAGAGGTCACTTCAGTTACAACTCTTCCCTGTGCTGCTGGTGGAAAATGTGTATTTCTGATTCAGCAAAGCACTTCAGCAGGTTGGATTCATCCAAGTCACCATAGAATCAACATAAATATGCACACACTTACAGTCAAGTACATGCACAATATTTTTTTTTTGCTGGAACTAGACTTATATCAACAAGGGAGTTTCTTGATGCTCTGTTAATCCTAGTTTATTGTACATGAACCTTTTAGTGCCAAAGTGTGCCCAAGACAGAGTGCAGGAAGAGAATTTGCATATGTAGAGACAAATCTCTGCTTTCTTGGGTGTCACAACATGTAAGGTGAGCCACAAAAATGATCAGATGGTTGGAACACCTCTCCTACAAAGACAGCCTGATAAAGTTGGGCTTGTTCAGCCTGGAGAAGAGAAAACTCCAGGGATACCTTGTTGCAGCCTTTCTGTAGTTAAAGGGAGCTTATAAGAAAGATGGAGACAGTGCTGTTAGCAAGTCCTGTTGAGATAGAACAAGGGATGATGGTTTTAAATTAAATTAGGGAGATTTAAACTGGCTCTAAGGAGGAAATTTTTCACACTGAGGGTGATAAGACACTCGCCCAGGTTGCCCAGAGAGGTGGTGGATATCCCATCCCTGGAACCATTCCAGGTCAGGTTGTTTTGGGCTCTGAGCGATCGGATCTATTTATAGATGTCCCTGCTCACAGTAGGGGTTGGACTAGATGACCTCTAAAGGTACCTTCCAACTCTAACCTTTCTATGATTTTATGTTCCAACACCAGCTCAGGTCCTTGTGTCTCCTCACACTGCAGCTCTAATGGTGCTGGGTTACCAAGGATTGCATTTGCCTTTAAAAGGGAACTCAAGGAATAAGCAGAGTCAGAAGGAATTATTATCTCAGGCAAAATGATTCCACCCAATCTAGCTATGGAGAAGACACTGCTCTCCATGCAGTTAAATCTTCTGTTGGACAAGAAGCTGTGAACAGGGTTGGAGGATCCTCTTAGCAAAAAATATGAGAATACACACACCCCTTTCATTGTCCCTCTAGGTTTTGCCTCAGAAAGGTTATTCTATAATCTTAATTTAATGAAGGTATAATGTGCTTCCTACTGGTGTAAGCTGAAGAAGTAGTTTATATCAGCCAGAGAACCTGAGAAACAGAGCCCACAGAAATTATGTTACCTGACATATGTGCACAGGCAGCACATTTCTGGCAGAAAGAAAGTTTCACTTGACCTTGGAGGAAAACCTTCCCAACAGTTTAGAAGCAGGAGCTCATCAGCATTTGTGCTCCCACCAGCTTTATCTGTGAGCTTTCCACCACCCTTCTCCCATATATTGTTGAAAAAATGAGGTCATGATTTCACAGTCAGTTGCAAAACTGCATTTAAGATAAACTTTCTGCAGCAGGGTGCATCTTTTCATTATGGAAGTTCAGAGGCTGCAATAAAAGGATCCAAATATCTCCCCATGGCCCACCTTTGAGAATAAATATACCCACTTGGAGCAATTCTTAATGCATTTCCCATTAAAAAAAATAAAATCCTAATTCAGCTGTGTGCAAACTGATTGCATACATGAGGAGGTATTTCCACAGTATGCCAGGCTTAACCCCAAAATGTCCCCAGATATTCCTCTGCACTCCAATACAAATGCCTGAAAAGAGTTTGTTACTAAAATGTTGGAGCACAGCTTTTAAGAAGACAATCCCATCATTTTGATGTCTCGGGAGCTGATTGGAAAAACACCTCAATGAAGGTTATCACAAAACCTTATTAGTCAATATCTAATTTAGTTCTGTAACACACAAAAAACATCACTGTTTTCAAGATGAAGTACCCAACAGGTAAAGGCCAAACCTTCCAGATAAGCTCTCAGCTTCATTGCAGGCTTTTTCTACAGCTCCTATAGAGCAAAGGCCTAAAATACTACCAATGAAACCTTTTACATGTCTTCCTGGTACAAGGAAAGAAAAAATATATATGTAAAGCTAAAAAATGTCAGTTCCACAGCAAACCATCCTCACAAAAGCAGCCAGAAACCCCTGAGACCTACAGCAACACCATTTGTCATGATGCTTGGGGTGAAGTGGCTGCTCAGCACATGGCTTATCAGAGGTACAAAGCCAAGTTTCCTTCTCCTGCACAAGCTATTGCACTAGACAATAAATTCTTTAAGAGCCAGCAATGTTCCCTTGTAGCCAAGAAAGCCTACAGCATCCTGGGGTGCATTAAGAAGAGTGTTACCAGCAGGTTAAGGCACACGCTCCTCCCCATCTACTCTGCTGCAGTGAGACCACATCTGGAGTATTGAGTCCAGTTGTGGGTTCTCTAGTTCAACAGAGAAAAGGAACTACTGGACAGAGTCCAGTGGAGTATATGAAGGTCCTGAGAGGACTGAAGCATCTCTGTGAAGAGGAAAAGGTGAGAGCCCTGGGGCTGGTTAGCCTGAAGAAGAGCAGACCCAGAGGGGATCTGTTCAATGCTGAGTAAGAGCTAAAAGGGCAGGGGGTAAGAGGATGGGGCCAGACTCTTTTCAGTGGTGCCTAGTAATAAGACAGGAGGCAACAGGCACAAACTGGAACACAGGAAGTTCCATATGAACAGGAGAAAGAAGTTCTTTGTTGTGAGAGTGCTAGAGCACTGGCCCAGGATGCCCAGAGAGGCTGTGGAGTCTCCTTCTCTGGAGAGATTCCAAACCAACCTGGATGTGATCCAGGGCAACCTGCTGTAGGTGACCCAGCTTTAGCAGGGGGTTAGACTAGATGATCTCCAGAGGTCCCTTCCAATCTCCTCCACTCTGTCATTCTGTGATTCTGCAGAGGGGCAGGTTCCCATCAGGAATCAGCAGTGATCCCATCCACAAAGCAATTGCATCATGAGCTCCATAGGAAAATGAGTCCTGATTAAATTGCTAGTAATAATGAAGGAAATGGAAGAATTTGGGGAGAATATTCATGGTGGCAACAGCCACATATCTGTGCAGAAAAGGGGTATGTTTTATTTAAAAATCAATGTTTTAACACCATCTCAGTAATAAGGGGTGATGAGTTTTAAAAGACTGATATTGGATGCTGGATTAATTAACAATAATAATAACATTCTCTAGTCCACTCTTTCCTCTGACTTTAGAGGGACAAATGCGACTAGAGGAGAACACATCCACCTGCATATGGACATTTTCTAATTATTCATGTGGTTATAAATGACCTCTGGCAGCTCATAACACAATGAAAATTGAGATGCACATCACATGCCATTGGCAAAAGAGAGCAAATCCTTCCCCGTTTCCCTTGAAATGAAATTTTTGGCCTTGCTATGGCAGAGGAATAAAACTGAACACACAGTTTTATTAAGGTTTAAGATCCTCTCTTGTCTTGGCCACATACTTACAGCCCTCTCCTGTGCCAGCACAGAGAATCATAGAATGGTTTGGGTTGGAAGGGACCTTTAAAGGTCACCTAGTCCAACCCAATAATATGGTTGAATTTTTATTTTATTTTACTTCTTAATCTATTTAATTTTCAGCCATGTAAGCTCCTGATCCAGGTAACTCTAAGCTTTCTCAAGTGTAGGTCGTCTGGCTTATGTGGGCCATAGCTAGATGGTTTGCACAGACAGAAGAGGGGATGAAGTAATATTATATCCAATGCTAACACACACTTGGACCTCTTCAAAATAGTTGCAAACTTGCAGCCTGATTCATTCTCATTCAAGGTAGTATAGATGTCCATATTCCATGATGACCTGTGCAATCTTTCATGGTGTGTTTCTAACTATTAACCAAAGCGCAAACGCTACACTATATAATAAACCAAATTGGTTCTGTCTGAAAAGGGGAGACGCAAACTTATCAGATAAGATGAAAGTCTTGGCATTTCACTCAGAAATAAAGCTTTACAATTTAGCCATAAATACCTAAAATCTTGTTTTCTGATAGAAATGTGATACAAGTTAATATATTTAATTTCTGGGAGGTACATATAGCACTAGAAAATCCAGTTTGCCCCAATGGCAAACTTACAACTGGAAGATGAAATGTCAGTTTTTTTCACAGTATGTCAGAGCAGGATCACCTAGACCAGGTCACACAGGAACGTGTCCAGGCAGCTCTGGAATGTCTCCACAGGAGACTCCACAGCCCTCCTGGGCAGCCTGTTCCAATGCTCTGTCACCCTTNTATATTGAAAAGTATAGGTTACCTATAGGAACCAAGTTCAATCTACCCCCAGCTGAGAGTTAACTCAAAGTGGTTATTACAGCAGCTCCTAAACTAGATCATATTAGTATTGCCATTTAAGTTATGCTATATAGTTTTGAGGTGGCAATGCTAAATAAGTATTTATTAATTTCTTAGTATAGTGATGTTACTTCACAATTTGCTTTGTCCGATAAGCAGATTAATTTGAAGATGGGAATACTAAACTTTTTTTCCTGTTAATTCTGTTTTCATAGAAGAATATCCTTATTGGCCTATTCAATTTCAAAATAATTATGCTATATTGAGATAGCTTTAACAATTCAACACCCATTAAGAGCAAAAAATGCCAAAAACGTATGCAGTTATTAAAGACACATTAACAGCTTTAATATTCACTTTTGGTCAGGGCACACATGTTATAAATAAATTCAAATGCTATATTAACCTTAAATTAAAAGAGAAAAAAAAAATTGCAGTCAGCAGGAAAGCTATGTCTTACCAAACTTTGTATTACAACTGCTAAATTCCCTGAGAAGATTTTACTGGAAGTGTTACTTAACCTTTATATGTCATGATCTTGGAATGCAAAGTCTCTGCTTCTATAGCCAGGCCAATTATCTCCAATTAACCAATAAATGTGCAAGGCTTGTTCAGTGCCAGTATAAATTCCCTAGCTTCATAGTACACCTTCAGAAATACACTAAGAGTTAAACAACCAGGATCATCTTCCAGTAACATTTTAATGAAACACACTTTTATGTAACTTCACCATTTAATACCTTTCATTTAGACAGGTTTTACAGCAGCCCTAAAGAATAAAACTGCTTGGCTACCGTAATTTGAAATAGCAGGCAGATTGCCCTAGTGCCTTACAGGGGTGTCTTAACTATCCACTGTGTATATTCTTCTGGACAATGACTATATAAAAGATTAACATGTTGAACATATTCATTGTAAAATACAAAATTTTTTTGTATCAGGTTTTTTTTTGGTTGGTTGGTTGTTTTTTTAATTTAATGTAGAAGATTACAATCCCCTACCCTGCAGGAACCATAGTAACACATCTGCAACGTAGCTTACTCACAGGCTACTTGTATTTTTCTTATTGAAGGCATATATGGAATAGATCTAACTGAGAAACATGCTGAGATTTTTTTTCCAAGATAGCATCAAAACTATTGCTTAATTTTTCTCAGAAGGAACATATTCTACTGAGGTGCTTTTACTACACAAAAGACATTGATTACAAGGGTGGGAAACAGGGGCTATATGGGCTATTCCGGCATTACCAATCCACAACAGAAATCATCCAAAGTGTAGGAGAAAAGCAAGATCCATTTTCACTACACATGGGCCACTTACATCCTGTTTTGCCTGGTAACACAATCCCTGCATGCACAGAAATTTTCAGATTCACAGGAAGGCTGTTGTGCTTTCCCTGATCCCAGAAAATATCACAGAATTTTTAGTACTACAGGAAAAATAAACCATAAATGATTTAACAAAATGCAGGATGGCATTTACTACTGTCTGAGGTGCCTTTTAAACATTTTTATTCACTTATTTCTCCCATATTCATTCCCCAAAGTGAGCCTTGCAAATAATAGTGAAATAAAAGATCACAGTAACCATGTCCTTGGTGAGACCAATCACTTTTTATGTCACTTTTTATGCACAGCCACTTTTTTTATTCTTTTTTAACCAATACATTTCTATACAAAATTGCAGGACCAGATGATTCCTGCTATATTAATACCACATTCACTGAGGTTCACTTGGGTGATGCTTTCCAGCCCAAAGGCACCAAGCTAAATTACGAAAAGCTTTGAGAGGAAAAGGCTCTGAGGCAGGACAGAGCACAGCAGCACAGAAAAAAAAACCAACCAAACAAACAAAAAACCAAAAACAAAACAAACAAAAAAACAACACACACAAAAAAACCCCAACCACACACTATCCATACAATTAAAACAGATCTTTATAGTTACTCTAACCAATACCTGGAGCTGGACATAAGGAAGTAGCTATACTGTTAATTCAGCCTTTATTTCATAGATAGTGTTTCCTGAGGGTGAGATAATTTACACTACAGTGCTTTTATTACTGTGGCACTAGTAATTATTATAACATGTCTTACTAACTAAACAGAATACCAGATATATGTCTGTTTGAAATCTGTGTTCAAAAGCCCAGTCATCATCATGTCACTGAGTTCATTGGGAAGTGGCTGGAGCCTTCCATATCACATTTGCTCTGAAAAATTATCATTTCTATACTATACATTATACATAGAGCATGTATGTCTTGTACTTAGCCTACAGCTGATTCATAGAACTGGTTTGGTTGGAAGAGACCTTTGTGATCAGCAAGCCCAACTGTTAACCCAGCACTACCAGGACACCAATAAAACCATGCCCCTAAGGTACACGACTTTTAAATTCCTCCATAGATAGTGACTCCACTATTGCCCTGGATAGCCTGGAACAGGGATAGAGTATCCCTTCTGTGAAGAAATTATTCCTAATATCCAATCTGAACCTCCTCTAGTGCTGCTCAAGGCCATTTCTTCTTGTCATATTACTTGGCACCTGGGAGAAGAGACCAGCCTCCACCTTGCTCCAACCTCTTTTCAGGTAGTTGGAGAGAGTGAGAAGGTCTCCCTTGAGCCTCCTCTTCTCCAGGATAAACAACCCCAGTTCCCTCAGCTGTTCCTCACAACACTTGTGCTCTAGACCCTTCACCAGCCTCATTGCCCTTCTTCGGACACATCCCAGCACCTCAATCCCCTTCTTGTAGAGAGTGACCTAAAACTGAACCCAGTATTCAAGATGTTAGCTTAACCACTACCTCCTTCCCAAGACTGAGCATATCCTGTAGAGAAGGAACACAAAAGCAGAAAGCTGAAAAATCAGACATTACTGTACTTCTAAGGAAATATTGCCATTGCTTGAGATGTCAGAATCCAGAACAAAATTTAAGTTTTATCAAGCATGTCTCTCTTTCTTAATCTGAACAAGCTCTGAAACTTTAACTGCTTTTCTAACGGGAGGTTGCACTTCCAAATAAGAAAATAAGCTCATGGCTGCACTTAGCATAGTCTTCATAGAAATGTAAAATCCATTTCTGTGAAGAGCAACAAAAAGAACTGTTGAGAGACTGAGCAGAACCAGCACTGAGTTCTGGCTGTGCCTGTAACCAGAAGGGGATTGTCACAGCTCCTGTAAGCACTCTGGCCACTGTCACTACCCCACAGTAACACCTAGGTGAGCTATCACAGGACAGATTTGCCAAAAAACAAAGATAACGTGGCACAGACAATTACACACTTGGCATTTCTTAATTCTGAACTGTTTGACTTCACAGTTAAAATATTACTTAGCCAATAGAGTTATTTTATAGATTGCATATGCTCTATAAATATAAATGGAGCTGCATCAAAGCAAAAATTTTCAGCCAGTGGATCTTCTAATCTCTATGTGTAAATTAATTTCAATTTAATGTCTTCCCCTGGTTTTATTTTATTTCTTTGTCCTGCTTTGATCAGGCTCATGACTGGTTCCAAATCATGAATACCCTCCTTGTGAAGTGCCTATGATGTGATGCTCCAAGTCTATGTGCTTGAGAATATTAACATTACTGAGGATTTGAAGTTTTTTGCACATATCCAAGGCAATGAAATTAGGATTAATATCAGCAATTTGAGAACTAATTCTAATTTCTCTGATATATATTTCTTATATATATATATATCTTATATATATGAGATTTCCTATAGAATGCCTCCAAGTGTAACAGCTTTTGTAGGAATTCACCATTGATAATATTTATAAATTTCAAGGACATTTTAGGATTTTCAGCATCAGCCTGCCAGCATTGTGTCACTCAAACTGAAGTCCTTTTTGACAACACAGCATTTTCCCCCAATATTACTGACAGACATCTCCAGAGCAAGTCACCTGTTACATTCAGTGGTCTATAGCTGACACTTCTCTTAGTTTATATGCTTGAACATTACTCCACAATAATTTTAAATGATTTTCCCTTCAATGGCTTTGAACAGATAAATCCATTTGTAACACAAGCCAGACAATTTTTACACTGTGAGGCACATCACACTTCCCACATTTTTCTCTTCTGCAAAGGTTTCACTCACAGTAGGAACAAGACACCTATTTAAGGTCATCCAGGGTAAAAGACATAATTTTTTGTGTTCAATTTACCAAGAAATGCAATGAGCTTCTACACATTTAAATTAAAGGCATCCCATGTGGCTCTGTTTGCCAATTCAAAGGAGTGTCAGGAAGAAGCAATGTTTATCTTGCTATGATATGCATTGATTTTAGGAAGGAGTAAATTTTTGCCAAAGTGGAAGAAGAAAAATTTAGGCTTCAGAAATTTGTTTGACATAAAGGAATGAATGCTGGAGATTTGTTAAAGTCTATAAGGACTTTATTAATAGCATTCTTTGGTAGTTATAAAGGAAAACAATGGCATTTGAGAGCATTTAGGGTACCTGCAGGTATTGCCTTTGTTAGAAAATATGTTCATGTTTGAACTCTAGTAATAAAAATGAAAATTACTGATATCAGTTTGAGGAGAACATAAAAGAGTAATTTGGTCAAAGATAGGCTTGAAGAATGCCCAGTTCATGAAAGCATCTGAGAGTAGTAGTTTGAACCTTCCCCTTCACTATATCTACTGACACAAGAGCATCTCAACATGCCAGACCACAATAAAAAGTTGTAAAAGTGAAAACAAACTGATGTTTCTTTTGTTTGCTCTCTTCAATGATTTTAACATAGACAATTGAGTTTTAGAACATGGAGTGCAAACTAATTCTTCAGGTTTTGCATAGCAAACCTGTTAAACTTTGTAATTTGTCAATGAAATGCATGCAGTTAAGCCTACCTAATCTTGACAATGAACTCAATGTTTTAAGGAGAATATCAGGTTATGCAGTTAAAATTTAATTCTAGTCTAATTCTTAACCAAAATATTACTTGTGAAGCCTTTGAGAAAGGTCATTCCCAGCTATAAAAGGATTCAGTGAGAAAAAATTCCAGAAGCAAATATACAGGATTGCTAATAAGGTTATTGGAGAATTAGATTAACCAAAGTTTTATCCTGAACCTTGATTCATGCTACAAAATTATGTTCATGAAAAAATACATAAAAGAACACAGACATTTGATAACTGTTCACATAGAAAATATATGTTTTTTCCAGTTTATGTAATCATTATTTTCAGATCTACAGTCCTATTCCTTTTACATTTTACTTCAAATCTACCTCTTTCTCTGCACAGCATTTAGAGAAGACTTCCACAAAGCATATACTTGTTGGTTTTTTTAAATAAAAAGAAAAATATCCTCAATTTCAGTGCTTCTCCTCTGGTGATTTTGTGTCAGCACCATTATGACCTTTCGGGGAGGGGGAAGATGTTGATGTAGACCTACTAAATTCTCTTTACTGTACTGTAATGCTCCTCTACAACAACAGTCAAGAAAAGCAATCAAGCCATATTTTCCACTCATGCTTATGTAAATCAAGAATAAATCATCTGAAGCCAGCAGGCGTGACCCAGTGAGAACAAGTTCCCAGCTGTTAAGTATGGGCTTAGTCAGGAAAGATTTGTGGGATTCTGTGGTTTCTGCTAAATGCAAGTAAAGAGCAGATTTATCTTTGTTCCTGTTTTTTTAGAACCTGGTTGGAATTTGGGCTTTTGTAACACATTATCACTTTGTTCTTCTTTGGGTGTATACAATGTGTTAATTACTGTAAGGAGAAGGAGTTATAATCCCATTCAGACTCTGGTTCAGACTTGACACTCCCTGACATGCTAATGCCTCCTGAGCATCCTCCTCTTCACATCTACCACACACAATAGAGGCAATTTACTGACAAACAGCAGAACCAGGGGGAGAAGCAATGCATCCCCATCTTACCATTCCTTTGGATTCATTTCTTCAGGGTTCAAGCTAAAATTCCCAACTCTGAGCAGCTGCAAATACTCAATCCTTTTTTTTTTTCCCCATTGCCTTTATCCCACCATCTGTCTCAGAGATGCCCTTTGAAGGCTGTTCTGTGAATCCTCAGGGCTTGGAGAAGAGCCACAGGACATGATGCCATAGGTTTGAAGGGCAGCATCAAAGAACATTTTTACCTTTCTTGATGTCTTATTTATCTATTTGTAAAATATGCTAATCCCAAACTATCTGATATAACCTAGCTCACCCTGCAGCTATACTGAACATAACATTTTACGAGTCTAAGGAGAGATAAATAAGACTGTCTGAGCTGGAGAAGAGTAGAGTTTATAGAGTTTCTCCATGCAGTGACAGATGAACATACATTCATCCTCCTACAGAGCAAGTGCATGCAACCATCCAAATCAAATATCATTCCATCTCTATCAAATAAGACAGAGCATACTCTCTTCCACAAGCAATCAGTATTATCTACTTTGGCACGAGTATTTCTGATCTCCTAAATTCTGTTAGCTTGGCCTCTGGAAGATCTTTCTCTGTGATTAGATAGGGGATATAATGTGGTCATAGTGGTTATATTAGCTCACATACACAACTGCTGATATTCAGGAATTGATACTAGGAAAACCAGATCCCTTCTGGTTTGTGTCCCAAAATCTGGGCAGAAGATAATGGTCTGTTAAATAAGGTAACATCACATTAGAGGGAACAGGTTCTGTTTTCCCAGCCCTAAATTTACTATTGTTATCTGCAACTGCTCAGTACAAGTAGACATGAAATATCAAATCCCACCTGTAAAACAAAAGGCTCTCCCTAGAATCTGCCAAATTACCTGTTCTTAAAGTTATAGATTGAATTAAACTAAGGAATGATTTTTTTTTTCCTTAGTATGTAACTTTCTAAGGAATAAAACACAACAGTTGTTTCAAAACCTTATCTTCTAAAACTAATACTTCCATTTAATAAAAGCAGATGCATTAAGAGACCAAGGCCTTATTCAATCTAAGCATTTAAATTACTTAATGGAATGTAAAACAGAAGCAAAACATTAAACTGATGGCTACCAGCAGTTCTGAGCTACCATGGCCTTAATTGGTACTTTCTGGACAATATTCATCAGCCAAACCCCAATTCCAGAGCCCCACACCTGAATAGCTGATGATGCAGCCAGTGGCTGATGCAGGGCTGAGGTTCAGATCTAATGGTCTCACACAGACATTAGAGCTCAGTTTCTGTGTGTGTAAAGGCCTTTTATAATCCACCCAGTGTAATTCCACCTGATATAATTCAGGTGTCAATTTGTGCAGGATTCTGGTCTCCATAGATCACCTTAAGCAGGCAGGAGCGTTTCACCAACCTAATGCAGAGCAAAGGCTTGAGCTTTGCCTCCACTACCACCTTGTTCCTTTTCCGTGTCTGGCTTTGTTTAAAAGCCACTTAATTAGGGTCTAGTGCCTGCCTTTATGAACAGATATTAACATATGTTTGGGTTTTATTATTAAAAAACTATATTTTTCCATTAAAAATAATAATAATTTTTATAGGTTTTTTTTAATAAGATTAATTCTGTTTTAAAGAGACATAGCAGCAGCAAGCAATAGTGAGAGTTCAGCTCTTATTGAGCCCTGGAAACAGGAATCATTCAAGCAAGTAAACTCAAAACAGCTGCAGTAATTGGCTGAAATTACCACTTTTAATGACACAAATTATACCAGAGTGATGTTTAATGAAAGCTACAATTCCCAGCTTCTATATGCAAAATTTAAAACGTTCTCCTAAACTGTGTTGACCTCTCTTGTTTAATACCTTGCTAATCTTTGAAAATTGGAAACAAATGCTTCAATTAAGAGACAATTAATTGACAATTAATTCAACAATAAGCAGATGGCCAGAAAGAGCATCCTGCTATTAAATGAATCAAATGTGAGAGGAAGTATTTGACCTTTCTTATGCAAAGCCCCCCTTAAAAAAAAGAAAACAACACCACTTTTCTAAAAAACAAAAAGAAAACATATGGAATATTTTTGTGTCATGATGTGTAGAGCTATAACTTTGAAAAATGAAAATAAAAACCTTATTTACATCAGTATTTTGGTCTAGGGGATAGGAGTTGTGAATTAGGGCAGAAATAAAGAGAAATAGCATGCACAAGTGCAAGGGGATTTACAATAGCTTGTGCACCCCAAGGCCTACTAGAGGAAAATAAAGCCACCATTATCATCAAAACTGCAGATGATCTCATGAAGGGCTTGTCTACACGGGGAGGTCAACACAGAACAAGCTCTGTGATGAATTTAAAGCGCAGCAGCAGCTTTGCTGAGCTCCTCACTGCTTTTCCATGGTTACAGTGGATAGATGAAGCACAAGTAAGAGGCTCGGTCTGGAAGTGCCCACTCTGATCCCTGTGCATTAACCAAAACTGAAGTAAGGCACTGAAAGGGCAAAGCAAAGGTCAAGCATGAACTTCTTTCAGGGAGGTAACTGATTTGCATCATGTCATCCCCTTCTCAGGATGTACTGTAGGTTCAGAACCCTGGGAGCAAAAAGCCTCTTTACATTGCTCTTTCCACTCCTTTGCCAATAACATCTCCATGCAGACTAGCCTTAAGTTTTATCATTCTTATTACATTTTAGTACATATCTAACCATTTTGCATGGGGTTATGAAGAAAAGCCTTGAGTTCCATGGCAAAAAGGCCCTCAGCCAAGTCAGGACTTCACTCTACATCTCTCAAAAGATCAAAACTAAATTCTCAGTGACATTGAGTGTAGTTTCAGGTAACTTCAGAAAACCACAGAATCATTAAGGTTGAAAGAGACCTCTAAGATCCTCAAGTCCAGCCTAACCTATCACTAACATGCACTTAAACTATGTCCCTAAGTACCACATCTATGTGGTTTTTAAACACCTCTAGGGATGGTGACTCCAATAACTCCCTGGGCAGCCTGTGCCAATGCCTAACAACCCTTGTTACAAATGGTCCTTCTTCAGCTCATTGCTTCTACAAAATTCTAATTTTTCCTCACAAAACCATCATATGTATAAAAATAAATTCCTGCTGAATTTGTAATGCAGAGAAGACATAAAACAGAGAAGATACTCATACCATTTAAAAAGAATTATGTTTATGGGACACTAAGAAATCTATTTCTTAGCAAAAAAAATTAAATTTTTTTGTCACAAATAATTTCTGAAAGATAAATTGATGAAAAAAGATAGACTTGAACAAGGTGAGAGCTCCTGGCAAAGGACATGACCAACAGATAAACCAATGTGGCTGCTCTCCAAATGTTTGTTTACCCTAGATGACATGGTTAATGAGGGAGATATATAAATAAAACATTTCAGACTTCCTCCACATAGCACTCCATGAGCTCTTATCATGTTTCATTTGTTGGTATATTTTATGCAGGCTGGCTGTGACTTCTTTGGTAATTTATACTGCACAAACCTTGACACCTTCTGTGGCAGATGCACATCTGGCTTTCCAGGACTTTGGCACAGGGGAAGCAAGCAGGATAATCACTGCTTCATACCTGGAGCTGTCTGAGTTTAGTTAATATTCATCAGAAACTCATGCCCTTTATTTCAATCTATGTCACTTAATCCCACCATGAGAACAACCTAATCCAAAAGCCAGAACAGCAAGACCATTAAGCAAATTCATGAATACTTTCCTCATAATACTCATCTTTCCTATGTCAACATAGCAGTGATGTTTTTTCCTTTAATATTAATAATACATCTGTACTTGAAGATGATTTTCTTAAGTATTCTAAAAGTTAAACAACCCAATAGAAGTTGCTGTATAAAATCAGATGCATTCTGTGACTTGTGCTTAGATGTGATGGTGTCTGCTGGAAACTTGTGAAAAGTTTGCATGCTTTAGACAAGAAATGTGCAGACAGAAATCACTGAGCTAGGTTTCTCCAGATAGTTCCTGGAAACTAGAAAATATCAAAGGACATTGGAAATACACATAAACAACATCAGGGCAAATATGTTTGTGTCTAGGGACTCTAAGTGTGTGGTGACAGGGGCTTACAAGATGGGAACAGACTTTTTAGCAGCATCTGTTGTGACAGGACAAGGGGTGATGATTTTAAACCAAAAGAGAGATTTAGACTAGAGAGAAGGAAGACATTTTCCCAATGAGGGTGGTAAAATATTGGAACTGTGAGGAAGTAGAAATGCTATCCCTTTTTCAGGGATAGGTTCTTCTAGGTCAGGTTGTTTGGGGCTCTGAGCAACCTGCTCTAGTTGCAGATGTCCCTGCTCACTACAGGAGGGTAGGACTAGATGATCTTTAAAAGCCTCTTCCAATGCAAATCATTCTATGGCTCTTCAGTTAAGATAAACAACTTCTCAAATCTTAAATATTAATGATTTTACCACTACACAACTTTGATTCCTGTTCAGTTTCCTCCTGCTCAAGCTTAGGACTTGAGAGTGTAAAATAATAATGACAAAATGTAAATAAGTTCAGAGCCATAGAGGAATAATTTTTTTTTATTGTGAAGGTTTGGGTTTTTTTTACATTTGAATAGTGAGGACTTTATTGCTCAAGTCATTATCTTAGTTATTTTTGTTTTCTAGCAGACAGGTCTTGTTACTGATTGCCAAAATATCTTGCTTTTGCCAAATCTAGCCATAGGTGTTTAGTCAAAGTTTCTGTTAGTGAACTCTACAAACAGAGAAAGGGAGAGTAGCATTGGTTCCAATATCATTCTTTAATTAAACTTTCAGGGTCCCCCAGCAGTTTTGTGCCTGTCTCTTCATTTGGAATAGCTCAGTCTATTCCCAGTTGGCATGCTGCACACTGCTGCAACTGTACACTCATTAGCAGATGCCATATGGGAGGGGAGAAAGAAGCTATAGAATATGATTGATGATTCTGGAAAAATCATACATAAAAATGTGCTGAGTTTGTCTTCACAGCTCACTGGAATTTTAAAATATTTGTAATTGTTTTCCACTATGAAATGTAAAAGGAAAAACATTTTTTAAAAGAGTCAGTTTAGATTAATGTCTGGACATAATTTAGTTTTAAATTTGAAATAAGGAGAACAGTGAATTTTTAGTTGTTTTTTTTTCCATTTCAGTTTTCTCTTCTGAAATGCTTTTTCAGAGTTCATGTTTTAAGAAAAGAGACTAAAATTAAAAATGAAACAATAAGCAAACAAACAAAAAAACTCAGCCCTCCCAAACAAACACATCAAAAGCATGCAAGTAAAAAACTTTAGCTTAATATGACATAAGTTTTCTTGGGAAATTTGCTATTTTAAATTTTCGTTTCAATTAGACATAAGGAAAAAAACATATATCAGCAAGAAAGAACAATTAACACTCATGGTCATGCTATATAATGTGAATTTTGGATAAACATTGTTTTTAAAGAAAAGAAACCATCCCATTTTCTGAAGTTCATGAATAGAACTTTTGTTCTGAGTGCTCTTATTTTGTCTAATATTGCTAAGATAAAGGTGTCCTTTGATTTTCTAAAAATTATATGTCAATGATTTAATTCCTGTAGTAATCAAGATAATTAGAATAAAAGGGATTTTTTTCTAGATCCACACCAGAATTTTTAAATGCCTGGCAAAGCAGCTATCATAACCATTAATATAACTTATATTTGTAAGCATTGATTATTATATTAGTATAATAGAGCATTACAATAATCCAGGGATAGCCTAGAAGAAATCTGGACAAAACCATTTTGTCAATATTCGAGTAGAGTGCACAAGAGCATCTGCATAATTATAATTCTTAGCCTTTGGTTCCAGGCTCAGTCTATTTATCTGATGACACCCAAATGAAGGGTTTAACTCACACACCATACCTCTATAACAGCTATTACTGTGAACAAATTGTTGAGAGCTCTTCAACACTACACTGAGATCAAATAGATGTGCTGGCAAATCCAAGTGTGTTTGATTTCTTCTGTCAGTGAAGGTGTTTGAGATAATGAAATATATAACTAAAGGGTGTATTTACTATTCCATCTTTAACAATATCTAAAGGTGACTTGTTTCACTACAAGGAGGGAGGCAGAGAGAAAAGAAGGGAGCAAAGAAGGAAAGGAAGAAGGGGGGAAGAGAGGGAGGGGAAGAAAGACAAAAAGAAAAAGGGAAAGAAAGAAACAGAGAAAGGGAGAAAAAGAAAGAAAGATGCCAAAGAAACGTATGAAAAAAAAGGTGCGAAGGAAAGAAAGGTACGAAAAAAAGAAAGGAAAAGAAAAAAGTTGGGAAAGAAATCTGCAGAAGAAAGGTGTGAAAGATGGAAAGAAATGTGTGAAAGAAAAAAGGTGCAAAAGAAATAAGGGTTTGAAAAAAGAAACATGAGAAAAAGTGCGAAAGAAAAAAGTTGCGAAAGAAAGGAAGAAGGAAAGGAAGGTGCGAAAGAAAAAGAAAAGTCCAAAACAAAAAATGGTGAAAAAAGTTGCGAAAGAAATAAAGTTGTGAAAGAAAGGCGCACAAGAGAGAGAGGCGCGCACAAGAGAGAGAGGCGCGCACAAGAGAGAGAGGCGCGCACAAGAGAGAGAGGCGCGCACAAGAGAGNAAAACAAAAAATTGTGAAAAAAGTTGCGAAAGAAAGAAATAAAGTTGTGAAAGAAAGGCACACAAGATAGAGAGGCGCGCACAAGATAGGAGCTAAAGAATGGTAAGATAAAAGGAATAAGGTGGAAAGAAAGAATGAAGGAAATGTGTGAAAGAGAAAGAATGAAAGGTGCCAAAGAAAGAAAGGTATAGAAGCAAGGAAGGTGCCAAAGAAAGGTGCAAAGGAAGGAAAGGTGTGTAAGAAAGAATGCTGCAAAAGAAAGAATGGTGCAATAGAATAAAAAATGTGTGGAAGAAGAGGCGCGAAAAAGAAAGAGGGTGCGAAAGAAGGAAAAAGTTGCAGAAGATAAAAAGGGTGAAAGACAAAAATGTGTGAAAGCAAGAAAGGCGCCAAAGAAAGGCGCCAAAGAAAGGCGCCAAAGAAAGGCGCCAAAGAAAGGCGCCAAAGAAAGGCGCCAAAGAAAGGCGCCAAAGAAAGGCGCCAAAGAAAGGCGCCAAAGAAAGGCGCCAAAGAAAGGCGCCAAAGAAAGGCGCCAAAGAAAGAGAAAATTAAGAGTTTGTTTAGTTATTTTGCCCTCATTTTCCTTTGCTCCTACCGGAACATAGACTTAATTGTTTTGTGGGAGTTTGTTTTGTAGCCCTTCATCAACTCTTGACAGCTCATCACCAGCTCCAAGTCAGGATATGGGTTAGCAGAGTATTAGCTCTGTGTCATCTTCACTTAAGGCCAAAAAAAAGGCATTCAGTCAGCCAATGAATGTTATAGTAGACCTGGCAGTTTTTCACAAATCCTGTGCACTCATAAATGGTCCCAACAATCAGGTACACTCCTGCAGCTCTCTGATCTGCAGTCAGGCATTTCAGGGATGCAGAGAGGATAATGTTCCCTTTAGATCCAACTCTGTTCTTTTACTAATCTCCTGTCAGCCAGATTCTCCTTGCTCTTCTCCATTTTGCACTGTGTTTCATTTCAGAAATCCTTAATTAGACACTGAGGCAGGTTACAAAGGCATGACATCACTGATGAGTCAGCATTTCAGCTAACAACTGCCAAAGTGGTTCCTTTTTTTTTTTTTTAAGTCCCAAACTCAAGAAGTGTCTGGCTCTGCAGCTCGTTTTCTGGGTCTTTCAAATGCAAATAAATCAGTCCAGTAGACTGAAACTCAATCTGAATTACTCAGGAATGTCAGCACAAGAAAGGCTTTGGAAGTCCAATGCCCTATTTAACAAAACTTCCTTAAGAGATCATGGTGGAAGACATGGAGTTTGTTACTTGCAAGTCTTTACAAAGTGGTTTGCCTAGTTACAGGTACCAGTTCTTTCTGAGCAAGACTTTGAACATACAGGTAGAAAAGTGTCCTTAGCTGAAGTACACAGTTTGTATCCAGTTCATCAAACATCCTTGTGTTGGCTTTGTATGTAGTGTAGGGTATGTATGGTCGTGCAAAGAGTGATGAACGTGAAAGATTAAGGGTTAAATCCTCCAAACCTGCTTTATTCAGCTATGATTTCTGCAGTTCACATTATGCTTTGGTGGTGTCTAGGAAAAGTGAGCTTAGTCCCAGTTAAATCCTACTTCTACGAGAAATGAGCAAATTTATGAGAATTCCCTTGACTGGATGATTCCCTAACACACTGCTTCCTCTCCTGCAATAATTAGTTGCAGCTAATTCAACATAAGAATTTGTTGCTGTAAGTTTTTTCAGAAGCATGACCCTTCAAAGCTCACACCAAGCAGAACACCCTACACAGTCACTAAGTGTATGATTCACCAGACTTAAATGTTATACAAAAATAGCAATGTGGACACTCATTCCCAAACATGTGACATCTGGTCTTCTTTTTGTTTAAATACACCCATGGAATACCCTTATTTGCCATGCTGTTGCCTTGTTCCCTTGAAGAAATGGGGCTACCTTCTTTGTTCCCAGCTGCTCCCGCTCATTTTCCCTCTCCAGCTTCTGTACTCAGTGCAGTGCCCTAAGCCTTCATATGCAGGTTGTCAACCTCATTGGGCTACAAACCAAACACATCACAACACAGACACTTTTCTGGAGGTGAACAGAATAAAAAAGATGCACTAGCAACTGATTATAACTGACCTTTTACAAGGCAAATAGCCCAGATTGTGCTATGGAGATTTTCACAACAGACATTAAGGTAAATCTTAATGCTTTGTAATATGATTGTAAAAGTCTGTGGTTTGTTTTTTTTTCCTGACCTACTGACTACTTCTGGAGAGTCAGGGTGTACAACTTGATGACCTCTGCCATCAGGGCTTGGAAGCTGCTTGGCACAGCTCAGAGTGACAGCACCTATCCGCCCTCCTGCTCCTCCTAAGGAATGCTACCTGGGCAAATAATGGTTTGCCTTTCAAACAGAGCCCTTCTCCATTTCAATATGGATTCACTCAAAAGCTCTTTGGTAAGAACTACCTGAACGAGAATGGATGCAATCACAAGCCCTACAGTGACTCCTTCCAGAGCTGAGTTGGTGCTGCCCAGGAGGCTCTTCTAGCTTGCATCTCACAGATCAGTAAAGGCTGCTGGGTACCACATAATTATCACAGAATCTCTAAGTTTGGAAGAGACCTCTAAGATCATCAAGTCCAACCATCTACCTATCACCACCATGCCACTAAACCATGTCCCTAAGTAGAACATTTATACCCACTTGGGATCTCTAAACACACGAGTTTTCCTATTAGCACAGCCAGGAACTCATTTTCTGATGACAAGAGCAACTCACTGCTTTGTGCTGAGGTGAAGCCTTAGGTCAGCGTTTTGCTGCTACAAAACACAGATGAGCTCAGCAAAGGTCTTGAAGAAAACAGACCCTCTTAGACCTAATTTCAACCACCAGTGAGCAGTTTGTGCCATCATTCTTTCACACTAGTCAACACTTGTGAGCTCAGCCGTTTCATCTCACCCAGTAAGTTACTTCAGATCAGTGCTGTCAGGAAAATAAATAACATTTTTTACTTCAACCCATTGCCATCCCTCATCCTCCCCTGGATTTGGAGATTGAGCATCCTGCTGGAACATCCCCTTGTTTGAGCTGAACACCTTTGCACCATCTCACCTGCATGATGCTTGATGCACTCATGATGCATCTTCCATCTTATTTGGCAATTTAAACATATAGCTGAGAAACCAATGCACGTATACTCTATGGCTGCCTGCTTACCCCCAGCTTCTGTTTGGCATCTCTTATATATTCAAAGAAAAAACCAAACCTCAACCAACAAAAAAACCCCAAATTATAGGAATAATGAAAGGCTATACCATGAGATATCTGCCCAGAACAGAGTGATTAATTCAAATTAGCATAGGGACTATAGTGGGCCACAGGGACATCATGATTAATGTGAAAGATACTTCATGCTAGAATAACAAAGTGGACTTACTCAGTTCCATATATTACAGCAATTAGAGAGAAAAAAAGCAGACTGTGCAATATTTCTATGAACCTAAAGACACAGCTATATCAATCTTTAATTTGAATTATTTTTATCACAGTTTACCCCATCACTTCCTAGCTTTACCCAGTGGGGTCCTGCCATGCTGAACCCCCAATGCCCATCCCTCCTGCTCCATCCCCACAAATGCACTCCAGGCTTCCACCCTCCTCCAGCAAGTTTTGCTTGGCTCAGTCATGCCTTCTTAAAGGAATGTAAGACAACTGTGGAGAAAGTGCAAACAAACAGAAACTGCCACATATATGTTCTGGAACAACTTACTCCTGTGTGGGAAGTGCCACAGTGCACTAAAGAACTTTTATATCTGTGTAACAACTTAGGATCCTGCCAGCAATGCCAAAGAAAGAGAATTTCACATCCCTGGTTACTCTGACTATGAAAACTTTATGCAGGCTGAAATGGGATGAAGAGTGTCCTATTTCCATTGCTTGACCTGACCAACAACTGAAATAGAGCCTGCATGCATGCATTTTCATTTATAGATGCTCAGAAGGAGACCTTTGTGTGTCATGCGGGAGTCCTGTGACCTAAGGCTGTTCAGTATCCACAAAATGAACAAATATTCCATGAAAAGTTCTACCTGCCCTACATCTGGAAAGGCTCGTTTGAAGTACCATGTTCAGTAGGGGATTTTTTTTACCATACATTTTTCATGAATGGGGAAATGTCTTAACTAAAACCTAGAAATGTACATTAATAAAGATCAATCAGTAAATAAAAGCATTCAAATACAATGTTGTTCCCTATGGCCAAAGACAATACCTTTTATTTGCCTTAGCACAGTGGAGTCATTAAGCTGATAAATAAATAACAACAGTTAGCACAGAGCCTGCTGTTGATTTCATGTGCCAAAAGAAACACCACACTACATTTGCCAAGGACAAAGACAAAAACAATACCTTGCATAACACAGTTTGCAAAATAAAATTTAACTGTCCTCTGAAGCAATTAGCAGGTGCATGAGAAACATGAACAGAGGAAAAGGGACATCTCCTCTTTCTGCATTTCTGCCTGACAGCTGCAGATCTGGAGGGTGAACCTGTTTGGTGGTGACAAGGCAGCAGCAGAAAGCATGGCACTGCTCTTTTGAAACTGCAGGGTTTCACAAACCCACAGCTCTTCCAGAAGGGCAAATTAGCTCTTCTTGTTCTTCTTTCTGCCCTGCCTAAAATATGCAGCCTGCATCCAGATAGACATAGAGGGACACAAGACAGCTGGGGTGTCAGGTATCCTTCTAACCTAGATCTGTCAAGGCAAGCCTATGAAAGACTGGAGGAAAACAATGTGCTGTCCATACTAAGCTGCTGCCACTGGGGAGCGAGGAAGCTTTTGGGAACACTCAGCAGTGGTTGAAAATACAACATACACCAAATTTTTATGCATGGTAGGAGGATAGAACTGTTAAGTTCCCACATGAAGAAGCTGCTGCTAAGATAAGACAAGGGGAAAAAATCATGGCTTGATTTGTTGTGTCAAGGGAAGGGCCAGGGTTGTCTTGAACTTCATGTCTTTTCTTAGCCGTGGTTCAAGTATCCATCTTGATAACACCAGACTCTCTGAATTGAAGTGTTAGCTATTCGAGCAGCATTAGCTCAGTTTTTCATCTTTCTGTGGTAGAAAGACTTTAAGGCTGTGTACTATAGATGCTAGTGTCCTTTGGGGTGAAAAGTTAAAACAGGGAATCAAGTCTGTCCCAGGTGGACATTAAAGAATTGGTGGCATTTTGTTTACAAGCTAGAGTTCACCAAAATCTTCCCAGCTTCTCCCAGAGATATTACTTCTAATTCTGCCAATATTTCCTTTGAGAAACCATTGAAGTTATATTTTTGCATAGTTTTCTAAGATTCATGCACAGACAGAAGCACAATGGTACACAAACCATCCTAGAAAGGATAAGGATTTTATTAAACTAAATTAAAGAAGATCAAATGAAGAAAAAGCTAAGCTGGTAAGTGGTATCTTGGCAGCATGCTTACCAGATATCTTTTCCAGGTAAACCAAGTCACTACTAGGATGAATTAAGAGAATACTTCAAGAAAGCAATAGGTATTTTCACAATGGATGGGCCATTAACAGCAGATAATTGAATCCTTCTAGTTAAGAAGTGCCATTGAACTCAACAACACTTGCACATGCATCTAAAGCCAACACATGCTTTTGACAGGCACCACGTAAGGTGATGGAGAAGCAGTGCAATTCTGACCAGTAAAGCAAGCATTAGCTTGCAATTAAAACTGAAACTACAAATTGAGGCTCAAATATTTTTAGCATGGCCAAATTTTTACCCAAGTAATGAAGAGATTGGGTGGAAATGAATGATTCACCCACTTTAGTGCTGCTTCATAAATAGATAAAATCTCCCTTCCCTCAGGTCTGGTATGGGGGAAAAATGACCTCTAGACTGGTTCACAAGATGTCTGAGGTGGAAGAGTTATGTTGGTCTGGCACAAATCTTCCTTTGCTGTCTACCCCTTATGCTGAGGAATATATATACATATATATGTGTAAAGAATTTGGGTTAAAATTCAGCATCCTTTGAGTCCTTTATCTTTGTTCCCATAGAAGCAGCAAGAAAACTGCTCCTACGTCAAGAGCAGTCCTCAAGAGTTCTGACATCCTCCAGACCAATAAATGAAGTATTTCAAAGTTTTTCTACAGTTTAATAATCAAATCAAATGATAACCTGACTAAGGTAGTTGCTCACCCACATGATGCACATAATGGCAGATAGATGAACATTATCTAACAGCTGTATTCAAATCCAATGTTATAGATCCTTTTTGGCTGCCTTGAGAGCATCTTATTGCATGTGAGCAACCTCCAGATAAAGCCTCAATGGTATCTACAGGCAGTAATTATCCATCTAGCTGTAATGAATGAGTACAGTGATGCATCACAGTAAATACAGAGCTTATCCCAGCTTCTCACTGATGTATAGGAAAATAGTCAGTCTGCTGGGTGAACATTTGAGCTTCTGAGATCATAATAGTAGACAAAGTGGAAAAAAAAAAAAAAGGCTCATGAACTTCCTTCATGTTGTGAGCCTTGTATCCCTAACACAGAGGTCCCAGAGCTGACCTAAACTCTTTGACTACTTCTCCTTGACCTTACCCCATTTGTTAGCTACCTCTTTGTTACATTACTAAATGCATATTAGTATCTTCTTATCCTAGATTTTTTTTTTCCTTTGGCTTCCTCTGCCATAGATTTGATTATCTCTCTAACTTGACTAAAACTGGCACTCCAAATATTTCTGTTGCGTTTGCTTTTGCTTTGGAATTAATTATGCCTTGTTTTCATCTTTAATTTGGATTATGGCTGTACATTTGCAAAACTGCTTTGCTGGGAATGCATGCAGTACATATTGCCAGCAACTGTTCTCAAATTACACCTAGTGGAAAAGCTCCTATGCCAGGAAAAAAAAAAATTACAAAGTTTGAAAGGATTGCACAGAACTTACAAGACTTTCTGCTAATTAAAACTAAATTATTTGCATTAAGCCTTTGAAATATGAGGTGAATTTATGCAGCTTCAGAATATTATTTCCCTGTAATTTTTGTCAATCTGTAGAAGTATTTCTTTGCTATTTCCCAATATTTCTCTTATCTTTCTACATATCTTTGTAGGCCTCTGTTGATTATGGTTGTAAAATATAAATTAGCTCACCATTCTCTTGAAGACCATGTTAGGGCTAAATCCGTAATGCTCTTCCCAATACATCTGAGAAAGACAGAAGTGAGGATGTCAGACACATAACAAATACTAATATCTGTGCTATGTGATATTTCATAGACATTTCCCCCCAAAATAAAAATGACTCATTCAGGCAAATGTTGGATTCTGAATCTGTAATCACTGATAGGCAGATGTTTCCCTGGTAGAAAATGACACTGTTCCACTGACATTGATGTGGAATAAAACAAAAGGCTTTCTAGCTCTTGTCTTTGGACCTGCTATAACCATTTTGTTTTAAATAACTGCTTTCAAGAGATAAATAACCATAGATCGAAGCTGGCTTTCAGTACATTTTTTGGATGAATCAGAAACGTGGTAATTTTTACCAATTCTACTGGATATCGTTGTCGTGGTANACCAGGGGCCACAGGAGACCCCAAGGGATTTTTCAGACTGTGCCTGTCTACTGGCTATGCGCATGGGTCAGAAGAAAGGGAGTCTCCATTGTACAAACTAGCCCACAACAGCTAGATCAGTCGTTCTAATCTTACAATTAAATAGAACCACAGAATCATTAAGGCTGGAAAAGACCTTTAAGATAATCAAGTCCAAGCATTTACCTATCACCCCCATGGCACTAAATCATGTCATGAATTGCCATGTCTACAACCTTTTTGAACACCTCCAGGGATGGTGACTCTGCCGCTTCCCTGGGCAGCCTGTACCAATGCTTAAACACTCTCTAGTGAAGTTTTTCATAATACACAACCTGAATGCCAGAACGACACATTGGTCTCCCAAAGGTGACTTATAGTCATACTTTTGTTCACAGATTATTCCTTTATAATCTCTAGATATTGTTTTATTACTAGCACTACTCTCTCAAACTGAGGAAGTTCTATCACTTGAGAGATGTTGAATGTAAAATTGCAGCCTGCACGATTCTGCTTTGTGAGCAGTCTATCAGCAAGCACCAAAACCTCTCTTTAGTGTGATAAATACCTATGAAAGCTTCCATTTGTATCTGGAATTAATCAGACAACAAGGAACATGACCACTTCAAAATAATTTGTGTCTCTCCCCCAGCATCCACTTAGTCTTGCTCTTTTCCTAAGCAGTATTTAGCTGTTGTGAAGAATGTCACAGAAATTCTGCACATTTAAAAAGAAAAAATAACACCCAACCAAAGAACCAAAAAATATCTCAAACAAAAAATCCTAAACAGAGAGATAAAAAAAAATCCCAAAATGAACCACAGAAACCTATAGATTTTTAGCCTTGCAGCTGACAAGGAAGAAATTACTGTGAGTCATTATGTCTCGGTGAACTGGGAATACCTTGTGCAAGGGTAATGGTGCCAATGATGCTGCTGCTCCTTTTGGAAGCAGTGACCTTTAGGAAGAGCAGCAGCATACAGCATCTCCTTTCCCCACCCAAAACACTAATCTACCAAGACAGAGGAGAGATGCACAGAGTCCATAAACACCTGGGAAAATTTGCTAAGAAGGTAGCCCATGAATATGAAAATCCAGGACATGGAGCACTGGGCAGCTCTTTGGCAGGCAATGTCACCAGGAGCTGTGCCCTTCCACAACAGAACATATATATATATATAAAATTTTATTTTATCCATCAGAATTTGTGCCTGTGCTCTGAGAATTCGTCAGCCAGCTGTAAAGGCATAACAATAGCTGGTCAAGGACAGAGCACACCATGCCTCTTCACAAGGGGCAAAGGCAGTCAAGAGATTTCACACATATTTGTGCTGCCTGAGAAACATCCTTAATGTGTGGGGACACAGACAAGGGTAAGAGCAAGAAAGATAAATTATCTTGCTCCTAGCTACAGTAAGCCTGTGGATAGAAGCAGATTGACACAGTTGAGTACAAGCACCATGAGCCAGAAACTGTAAATACCTGTTAGAGTGCAAGCTGGGATGAGCAAGGAAAAATTCCTCTCTCCTTCTTCATAAACCTTCTGCTCATCTTTATCTGTCTCTCCGGGTAATTTTATCATCCTTCTCAGAGAGCAGAGAGGGGATGGAAAGGGTAAGTGGCATTTCTAACCTCGACCCTAAATATTAAGGGTGAGGTATTTAAATTTGAAAGATAGATTTAAGAGCCATCAGCCTCTGGAGACGAGCTTTTAGATTAGCAGCTCTAAAAAGTCTTCGGGAATTACAGCTAATGCAACTCATACAAAGCCTCCCAGTAATCCCATTTTTGCACATTTGCAAAAATGGATTGAGGAGGCCGAGAAATAGTCAGTCCTTCTGAAATCTCATTGCTTAACTGGCTACTGCTGCAGACTTCAGCTAATTACACTACCCAGGTGCAGATCCTACAGAAAGATTTAGACCTGAGAAGAAATGCGTAAGAAAATGTTAAAAATGTCTTTGAAATATTCCTACCTGTCCTCATTGTAAATCCTTCTGTATTCTGCATATGTTGTAAAACTGCTTCTGCTTTGTGATGGCTGAGTCTTTTCTAGAGAATACTATATCCTGGGACAACATCTCAGGTCTGGCACTAGTGCACTCATCCTTCCTGAGAAGATTAAGACACCATGACCTAGGCCAAGGAGATAAGGGTCAACTTTAGGTTTTGTGGCATCCATAGCATGCCACTGTAGCATCAGCCTTTATTTTCAATATTATCTAAGATGTAGCCCACTGTGATGTTTTTGGAGGATGATGCCTGCAGATGTCACCCCTTTACTGAGTACAGATAGCCTTAACAATCTTTTATGGGAACCCAGAACTAATGAAAGGTCACTCCCAAGCTGACAGTGCCCTGGTCTACCCAAGGATCTGTCTTTCCTCATCATTTAAACTACAGAATGGGATACCCACAAACTCTGTGTGCAGGTTTCCCTTCATGGAAACTAGGTCAGGGGAGGAAAGCTGCTGAGCATCTAAACCTTTGTCCTGTTATTTACACAACACAACTAGGGCATGGGAATCTGAAAATATTTCCACTAATTTATATGTAACTAGAGTTAGGTAGAGCTATAGCTATACTTAACCTGGGTAGGGATTGCACCTGGAAACATCCCAGAGAATCATTCAAAAGAGAACCTCAGCTCCACAAGCAGATGTGGTCCAGAGCTTATTATAAATGTGTGTAATGGACAGGAAAAGTGGGAGTCTTGCTGTAAGAGTTGCTAGTCACTTTGTCTTCTTTCACTCCTGTGCTGGAAAAGACATGGGAGAGCTCTTTCTGCTGGGCAACTGATATTCTGAAATGCTTTGTCCAAGAACAGTGCAGTGATCATCTGGACACATGACCATATGGCAGGTCATATGTGCCAGGTGAAGGTCCCAGGAGAGGAGTTTCCATCTTCAGACTATTGCTGCTAATCACTCTCCTCCAGATTGCTACAGGCAAAACACACAGGACTCCATCAGGCTCATGCAGAGATCTATAAAAGAAGCAACATGTTCTGTACATAGCATGTTTAGTACTATACTGAAATATGAATAAATCTAGAATATATTGGAATAATATTATCAATGTATTTTGAAATGCAGAAGTTACACTCTTTGAAGGTCTCCAATTGAATGTTCTTGTTTTGTTTCACTTCAACGTTTGCATTTTGTGTTTTCACTTTGACTGGGAACTTTTTTAATCTACAAAGAATTTACCATAAAACAGAAAATGTAAAAGAGGTTGCTCATCAGTCAAAAACAAACACTTTGCATTTAACGTGGAAACACAACTCCTGAGAACAGCATGAATCCCTGATCAAAAGAGAAACTTCATTGTTTTTCAAAATCAAATAATAGTAATTACTGTAAGGATCACTGTAAACATCATCTACATGAGTGCTCCAGGAGCACATTGAACTCAGGACCTACCCACAAAAGCAGCTGTGCTAATAACCATCAATTAGACTAGAGTCTACTGAATGTGAAGATTGCTGAATATTGAACAAGGAACTTGTAAATTCCAACACAGCTGATCACCCTTTAGATGAGTCAGTGAATAAAATCATCCCTGAAGTGTTCAATTTCATGTACTGTTGAATCACATTTTTCATCTCTGATTGAAAAGCAGAATGACTTCATGTTATCTTAGTTTTATCTCCATGGAGAGCTAAAAGACAGCTACTGTCATCTCCTATGCTATGTCTGTCACACTTGGAGCATGTTGCATTGGGAGCCTAAGTGTATTGCAATTTTTAAGTGCAGCTTTCTCAAAAGCCAGGTACAAGCTCTGAAAAATTTTTACCAAAAGCTGAAATAAGAAAATCATTCCTTCAGTTGCAGGTCAGATGGAGAGGTACACCACTTTGCTGTTTTATATCCAGAGAGAGGAAAAACAGAAATCATAACCAAATGCAACAGTTCATGATTAAAAACACAATTAAACCAAAACATCACAAATAACATCTGCTTGCTGTAATGAAAAGTTAAGGCAGAGAACTCAATGCTTTCAATGCTTTCAAGGCAGTTCTTATTGTCTGCTAGAATCCATAGATACTGTGCTTAAGGAATATTGATAGAGAGTTGAAATATTGGTGGGCTAATTGTAAAGTAGCTACAAACATATCTTACTTATGAAAACAGCTAAATTAATGACAATACTTTTTAAAAGTGAATATGCATATATTTCATTACTACAGTAAAGCATGGCTAATAAAGGAGATAAAAGATAAAGTGGTAGCTGAAAACCAATCACCTCACCCCTCCTATTCTTTTGTTGTTCTCTGTAAGAAGAGCCCCAATGCTAAGGCTTTGAGTGAACAACAACTTGGGTGTACTTCCCCATCAACAGGAACCTTCAGGAATTTCCCCAGTCCCCACGGACAGAGTCTGGCACAATTGCAGAAGGACCAGAAGATGGTTTTTATTTGCATGATGCCCCAAAATACATGTGGCTGACCCAGCTAGCAGCCTACTCCAGAGCAGCCTTGGTGGTACTGAATCAGCCCGTAAGCAAAAAGGATTGAACCAGTAAGATCTTCATTTTTATGCTGGTGTATGTGTGTTAAAAACAATACCTTTGCTATTAAAAATGAATTGTCTTAAGCAGTAGGTGACACTGAAAGGTAAATTTACAGCTCACTCTTTCAAGGTGCTGAACCATATGGCTCTAATCCACAGAGGTATTAATGCATCTACTTAAACTTTGTACATGTCTAAGTCTCATTGATGTAAGCACTTTGCTAAAAGGGGCCAGATTACAAAGCCTCTTTGAGGATCTAGCCCTCAACAGTGAAAAGCAGTAGTTTAGGCCAAAGCCATGAGAGTGGGCTAGAGCCCACACACGTTATTTGCATTTTGAATTAAAGCGCTTTAATAATTTAATCACTTTTGAAAACCATTGTACAGAGATGTTCCCCAGGCATTTTGAGGAGCTAAGTCCTCTTAAATTCTAATTCTTACCCTTCTGCTTATTCATAAAATAGCTTTAAGAAATCTCTTGCCATGTCTCAGCTTTTCCATCTCCACAATACTTACCTCAAAGGGCTATTGTGCATGTCATTAAATAATGCTGGTAAAGCACTCTGAAGATCTGCACTGGTATATATATATATTCTAAGAGAAGCCATTATTGCAGTGTTAGTGCCATATGAAGCTTGATACAAATCCATGAACTATACCATTGGTTACAATTCTTTAAACACAATCTCCAGCATAAAGACATCAAGTGTAAGAAATAGTTGACTACTTCAGAACATAGTTCTGTAAAACCTTTATTCCTATAGCTGTGTTATATTCAAATGTCAGAGTATATCCAAACTCCTATTTTTATTTTAAGCTTGGCTGATTTATTGATGGCTGTGCTTAATTTTTAAAACATTTTCTCCTTTAGAAATTAGTCTTCTGTCAGCCTTTCTAGTGTACACAGTCTGGAGTCACAGCATTCATCTTAAGCAGCTTAGCATTAATGTTTAATTCTGCAGTCTTTACCCTGGCTGAGCAGAACAGTTTGATAGTTTATGTCTTTAGCAATCAGTAGCTAATACATATTCCTGGATTCTCAGCCATACTGATAGTAAGTTGCCAGTCTCTCCCACTCTTTTTCCAATGATTTTTTTCCCTCCTCTATTTTCTGTCTGGTTTAGCACCCATATAATTTTCCAATAGCAAGGAATTTTGAAAGCCAACAATGATAATATTGAAATACACAGGCTCCCTGGCCTGATACTGGAATTTCTGAGGTGCTTTTGAACCAGATTGTCCAAGCACCTGTGGGCAATTTATTGATCAGTTTATTTGCTTCTGTGAGTCATCCCTTTGCCACCAAAAGCTTCAGATACATCAGTTCTTAGTTTTCTGAGCAGCTCCTTTCCCACAGAGCAGCCCAATACATAAGTATTGTTTTCCTTTTAATAAGCAGAAACAATATTTTAACCCTCTCGGGTTTCACATAGGACAAAACAAACCATGAGGTGCCTTGTGCACTGACACAGGCTCCCCAGGGGAGTTTCTGCTGGCTTAAATGCCCTGTATGTCTTCATTTTCCATGTCCTCTGCCTTCTTTTATATATGTTATACACATACATTCTTGGGGGGGGGGAAGGTTTGCTATCTGCTAGACTCCACACCCAAACAAGACCCTTTTGACTTTAGAAGAGTTTTCAAGCTGCTGCTCTGAAGCATATGGAGATGGGATAGGTCCTGATTCAACAAACTGCATGCTTGCCATTAGCCCATGCTTATCTTCTATTAAACCTAACAGGACCATGCACTTGTTTAATGTTAATTATACACTGAGTTGTTTTATGGATTGGGTCCTGGATTACTTATTTGATTACGATTAGGCCTGTGATTGCATGTTCACTGAGCTGAGATTATTCAGCAGTGAGCCTGACTGCTTGCCTTCTCCACACCCACCCTCATGGCACCTCTGCAGTGCTGAGGGGTTCCCATTTGCCTCCTGGTAATGAGGGATTCTGTTCTTTTTACACATTCAGCAGCAAAATCAAAAATGCCTTTATTCCTCATGACCATGTACAGAGACAAAACTTTCTGAGCAAGAAGATGAGCAAACTATCCCCAAAACACAAACCCTTCACATCTTTAGTACATGAATATACACATACATTACTTGTATTCAGAGAAGCTGTACACAAGATGAACTCTCTTAACCTCACTCAAAACTGTCAAAGTTAAACCAAGAGAATACATGCTTCAGGGAAAAAAGAGGTAGAGGAACCTTTAGCAGAGCAACAAGATTTCACCCCTTACGCTGTAAAAGGAGAAACTTCAGGGAAGAGGTTTCAGTCCTGTTAAACACTAACAGGCTTAGAGCTTAGTGTGACTGCAGCGATTTAGCAGTTGACCTTGTAGAGTCAGCTGGAAACAATATTAATTATAGTAGGCCAAGAACAATGCATTTGGAAATCACTTTATAGAGGGTAGTGATTGCAAAGTTTTTTAAACAGTTCATTTCTTTATTGCAAATGTCTCCCTTAGACAAACACATTATGAAACACTGATAGCCTCATCAGAATGGTCTTGTGGTTAAGGTAATAGATTGGGAGCCATTTCTGAGGTCTATGTCCTTTTTGTGTCTTATCTTTGAGAGACAGATTGGGAACCAGTTATTCTCATTGATGGGTCCTGCTTGCACTCATTGTCCCACACAAAATAATGATACAGCTTGTGCAGGCAGTCATCCATCACTGCAAAAAAAGACATTCTCAATGTAACCTTTAGATTGAACGAGATGTTCAGAGAAGTTACTATCTCCTCTTGCATTTAGCACAAAGGTCTCCTTGTAGCTGGTATGTCAAAGTATCTGCAGATCTGCTATATAGGAAAAGACAGCTTCAACTGTAGCCAGACAATATCTTTCTAGAATATTTAAATGAACATCATTATAGGCAAATTATTAAATTCTTACTATTTTCCCCTGTAAAATCATTATAGTCCACACCTTTGTCTGTATTGGAGACCTCAAGAAGAAATTTGAGGCTGAAGTATAAAAAAAGGAATAGTTAAATATTGATTCATATATAAAACTTGGCTTGTTGTTTTTTGGTTTGTTGGTTGTTGGGTTTTTTTTTTCCCCATAAATGACAATCATTCAAACTATCAGTCATCTGGAGAGGAAGAATCAGCAGGCAATCTAATTCAGGGAATTAGATTGTAATGCCTGATGTAGATCCACCAGTTAATTTAAATAATGAGTCACCTGGTAGGCAATCAAATCTAGGTCAGGACATTTAGCAGGCTGAAAATAATGAGTCTAACAGCAACAGAGCTAACAAAACAATCCAGATAATAATGACAGCACAGAAAGACAGTCCTAACATAATCAGGCAGCGTGCACAAACTGTAAATAGACAGAGTAAAGAGAATGAACCTGCATAGGGAAGCAAAACATATTCTCCAATGAAACTATGAGAGAGGAATTATGTTTGGTTAAAAGCAAGCAGATTGACAATCACAGTGAGGACACACAATATTTATGTGCTCTTACTGCATCACTGATATCTGTGAAAACATACTTTTTTCAGCTTTTTTGTTTTGTTTTATATGTAAAGCAAATATGGTAAAATGTGACTGTTGTTGGATTAAGGGAGTGAGGCAGAAAGGCAAAAATTTTCCTAGTGCCTTTCCCTAACTTGTGTTCACATTGATTGATGATCTTGGTTTTAGGTATTGCTTCTATCTTAAAAAAAAAAAAAAAAAAAGGCTAGCGGGGGAAAAAAAAAAAAATNAAAGGCTAGCAGGGGAAAAGAAAATAAATGTTCAAATGCAGCTGCCCCTGTAGCCAGCCCTCTCTGTCTCAGGGTAGCAATGGATAGGTACAGGGAGCATAGTGCTGATAGGTTGACAGTTGGACTCGATGATCTCGGAGCTCTTTTCCAACCTTAATGAATCTGTGTGTCAGAAACACAGCTAGTAAGGACAGGCATCAGAGACAGGGAATTTCCAACCTGCATCCTCTGTAGCCCACTTACTCCACTGACATCTTGGAACCTTGCACCTTCTCCTCTCTGAGCAACCCAGGGCCTGCAACCACAGAAAGACACTTCTGCTCCTTATGAGTACAAGCTGAAAACTTTTTAAAGTAGAAAACACTAGATGTCAGCAGTCCTCCTTGCTCTCTGGGTTGTAGCTCCCTGCTCAAGAACAAAGCCCTTGTTTGAAGCTAGCCCAGCTGTTTCAGGCCAGGGCCATAGGAACCATTTTATGGGGTTTTATTATCTCCACATAGTCCTGCCTGCACCTGGCAGCTGCAAGGTGTTTTCTTCTTGTGTTTGATTTCAGACTTCGTCATTTGCACAAGCAAAGTGCAGCCTGTGGGGCTGCTGTGTCAGGGAGCTAGGGTCTGAAAATGCTCTTACATATGGAATCATAGAATCATTGATTATCAAGGTTGGAAAAGACCTCTAAGATCATCAAGTACAACAAATGACCCAACACCTTCATGCTACTAAACCATGTCACCAAGTGCCACATCTACACATCTTTTAAATTTCTCCAGAGATGGTGACTCCACCACTACCTTGGGCAGCCTGTTCCAACACTTTACCACACTTTCAATGAAGAAATTTTTCCTATCATCCAACCTGAACCTTCTCTGGCACAGATTGAGGCCATTTCCTCTTGTCCTACCGCTAGCCACCTAGGAGATCAAGCCCCACCTCACTCCAACCTCCTTTCAGGTAGTTGTAGAGAGTGAGAATGTCTCCTTTGAGCCTCCTTTTCTCCAGACTTCTTAACAACCCCAGTTCTCCCAGCTGCTCCTCACAAGACCTGTGCTCTAGAGCCTTCAGCACATTGATTGCCTTCCTTTGAACATGCTCCAGCACCTCAGTGTCCTTCTTGTAGGGACGGACTCAAAACTGAACCCAGAATTTGAGGTGTGGCCTCACCAGTGCCCAGTACAGGAGGTCGATCCCTCCACAAGCCTTTCTGGCCACGCTAGTGCTGATCCAAGCCAGCATGCTGTTGGCCTTCTTGCCCACCTTGTCACACTGCTAGCTCATCTTCAGCCACTGTTGACCAACACCGCCAGGGTCCTTTTTCACTGGGCAGCTTTCCAGCCACTCTGCCCCAAGCCTGCAGCATTACATGGGGTTGTTGTGACCCAAGTGCAGAACCTGACGCTTGGCCTTGTTGAACTTGGTCCCAATTAGCCTTGGCCAATACAGCTTAGTGGGTAAAACACGTCACCTATACTGAGGGTAGGCTAGCTATACCTACCTGCCTCCCTTCAGTGTCTGGTCCAGTTTTTGTTTATTAAGAACAACTTTGGCTTACCAACAGCATTACTAAGTTATTTGGATAAAACATGGAATGGTCACACATTTACCTATTGCAATGTATTTTATAGTCCATTACCCATATGAAGCTCCAGGAAGCTAGTGCTCTGTTGGCTTGTTGAGCCTGTTGAGTTTATTCAGCTTAATCTAATAGGGAAGCTTATAAGAGATGACTACCAACTAAATATTCTTCAACTTTGGCATCTCCTTATGTCTTAAGATGAATGATGGCACTTCTTTTCCTAACTCCAGGTAGATAGCTGATGTTGAACAGCCCCTTTTTTCCCCCCCTTTCTGATCTGTTTTCTTTAGTTTATAATTACATTTTCCATTTTAAAAGCATTGAGTTACGCAGGTTTCAAAAAGGATAAGGCTTTGTAGCTCAGCTTCATGTTTCCAAACATGTCACTGATTTCTTTGCTCCTTCAAGAGAATCTGTGGGAACTCTGGTGACTCTTTACATCATGCATTTTGGTTTGTAAAGTCAAAAGGGAAAGATCAGACTTCATTCTTTCTTACATCAGTGCAAATTATATTTGCTTATGGACTGGATTTACCATGGTGATAAAGCAGTATCTGGTAGCTGCTTGCAAAAACTTCAACAGGTTTCAGTAAGATAAAGTGGGTGACTTGAAGACTAAAATGGTTTTTATGAAGACGTAAAAATTTCATTTTCCAAGGTAATCTTAATCATTGGCTTAAGAGTAAGCCATAATATTTCAATTTTGTTTACATTTTCACTTCATTTTCACACACGCAAAAGCAAGTGAAAGTAATTTCTAAAGCATTCAGCATCAGAACAGCAACAGCTTTGCATTTCTGCATCATTGGTAGCTGAGTCACACCTAGATTATAACACCCATGACCAAGGAAGCCTGACACAGTGCTCAGGGCAAGGATGCTGTATCAAATGATCCCAGCTTTTCCTCTAGATCTACCACTGATATTCTGTCTTTCCTTGGTGAAATCATTCTATATTCTTGTGCTAATTCCCTCCTCACCTTGTTTTATATTGTGAATTTCAATCATAGAATCATAGAACAGTCACAGCTGGAAGAGACCTTGAAGATCATCAAGTCCAGCCTTTGTCCTAGCCCGATCAACCTGCTAAATGATGCCCCCCAATGCAACATCTACCTGTCTCTTAAACACCTCCAGGGATGGTGACTCAACCACCTCCCTGGGCAGCCTGTTCCAATGGCTCACAACTTTCAGTAAAGAAATTCTTCCTAATATCTGACATGAACCTCCCCTGGTGCAATTTACATCCATTTCCCATCACCCTGTCACTCTTCACTAGGGAGAACAAACCAATCCCTGCCTCTCTACAGCCTCCCTTCAGGTAGTTATAGAGAGTGANCTTTAAGGACTTCTGAGATCTGCTGCAATGCAAGTGGTAAGAAGAATAAGAGATTGCAGAGACATACAGTTCCATCTTTCCTACTCTGTGCTGAAGTAGGCTCCTAACAGTCTTACAAGCTCAGATGTCTCTGTTGTTGTTATTTAATTCTATTTTATGTTAATCTCTTCTATGTGTTCTCAAAGTTAACAAGAACTTCCTAAATGTTCATTGCACAAAATAGGTTGTGGAGTGTTTTGAGGTTTATCTAAATGAAGGGAGCCTTTTAAATGAGAAAAGATAAACAAAGGGGAGACTAAACATCAAAGAATACAGAAGAAAGCACCAACCTGTATGGCCAAGACAGAAATCACGACCTTATGCCTAGTCTCTTTGCGTTTATGTTGCATGATTCACAAATATTGGAGCCTGTTACCACTGGAATGTTGTTCATAACTTGAGTAGCATATTTAAGTTCTAAGTAGGTAGCAAAACCATTTGTCTAAGCTGGCCTGCTAAAATAATAATCCTTGAAAAAGTGATATTCCTTTTTTTACTTATATTTTACAGTTTATAGATGCTTGAAATAGTAATGCCATAAGTAATTCTCTTTTTAGCCAAGCCTACTTAAAACACTCCTTCACAAGTGATAAGCACAGTATTTGTTTTATAATCAGGTCCTGTCAGAATGAAATTATGGAAAAAATGGTTCCTGCCAGTTCATGCTGACTACCTGTGTGTCTCATTATTCTAAACCCTCTCTGTCAACCTCACAGTCACAACCACCTTTCAACAAAAGCTACCACTAAGTCTTTTAAAAATAATTTTATTTCAATTTCTAACTGGTTCTAGCTTAAACAGCACATATAATTGCCTAATAAGCAGTTCATCAGAAGAACATTATTTCAAAGTGAAATGTTGGACCTATCCAGTCTGACAGGAACAGAAATTAGAGATGCCTTTTAAGTTCTCTAAGTGCAAGTTATTCTGCAACAGAGGAATCAGCAACCTGGAAACTCATTAGAATATTCATTAAACTTCCAAATTTTTAATTCAAAAAAGAAATTTGCAAAAAAATATTAAAAATAATTGTTAATATTAAGCAATAACTGAACTTAATAGATGAAATGTACTAACTACTTCAAAAGTAGTAAGAAGCAATAAAATAATAAAAATCCCAACAAGTTTGGTATGTGGATAAGGAAAAATTGCCATACCAATGGAAATTGCTGTTATCTTGTTACCACTTATCTGTACAAACATACAATCTGCCATACAGAGGGTCTAATTTTGTCTGATCTCCTGTGTAATAAAGGCCACAGCACTTAATCCGTGTATTTTTAATTTAAACTTAATTATGTGTGCCTGACCATCTCCCAGTTTCAAAAAGATGTGTTATCTTCAGGAATCCCGGGATATGGTGGACTGAACCTGGAGGTTCTTTGGGAAATTGCCTAAGGACTTCATACAGGTTGACTTTGTCACTTATTCTGATAGTGTTGGAATATCTCACCTCTACTGCTTTGTCCATGTTTGTCTGAGTCTGTGTATACATAATGGATTCTCTTGGTCATCTGCAAGAAGTCTGGAAGAAGAAAGCCAGGGAAAACAAGCAGGGAAGAGGACAGTAGACAAGAGTCCCTCAACATGGAGCTGGGATATAGCTGTAAAATATTTCTGACAATCACATCCAAACAAGACATGGCTATAGATCCAAAATGCTAATACACCAGGTTACAGAATAAGTCCCTCACTCACCTCCTGGACTTATGTCATGTCTTGATTTCTCAAATAATGAAACATTGTCCAAGTTCAAAACCTAAAATAGAGATAATGGCTAAGGAAGCTACCTCATAATGTTCCTTTTTGAATGGCAGAGGTGTTGAGTAGTCTAGATAATGTGTTCCCTGCCAGTGTGAATCATTCTAGGATGAATAAAAACTTTTGGCAGGTACCAAGAGAATCAAAAGTGGCTGGCAGATCAGGTCAGCTCCCAACCTGAGCTTTCATTTAGAGTGTTCTCTCCATCTGGAAGAGAGTTACTACAGGAGATACAGGGTAAGAAACAGAAGAATCAGTTCAAATTTATAATGAGAATGCCTTTCTGTTGAAAAAATATTCAGTTCTGGAAATTGATACCTTTTGTCAGAATAAAACTGTACAAATCAAAAATAAATAAAATCACTAAACCCCAATGATTCTCATAAGGTCAGATGCACAGGAATAGCTCCAGTAATTATTTTAACTTATTTTTTTCTGGTTTTAGGCATAATTAAAAATTGGGTGACCATGATGTAAAAAATTCTAAAATTCCTTTATTCTGTTTTTGCCTAAATCAAATGGGAGAATATGTCCTTATTTTAAAAGAACATTTTAAGCTATTAAAATGCTGTAAATGTTTCCTGAGATTGACTTCAGTAAAAAACCTCATGAAATAGAACAACTATCATACAAAGTGAAATAAAATTGCATAATCAAAAAAATAGAAGACACTAGATAATAAAGGAAATTATTCTGAAGAAGAAATTTTCTTCTCCCATCAGTTCAAGATAGAATTGCTTGTAGTTTTACTCCTGGAAATTGAGAAACAAATTTTGTCTATGAGCCTGACAAAAGTTGAGTAAACCAAAACTCTGAAGTCATAAGTCAAATGTGAGTCAAATTCCAGAAATGATCAAATAATTTTCCATTTTCTGCTCTAGATCTATCTTTAGCTTTTCCTGTGAAACCCTTTCAACCTGCTTTTCCCCATGATTTTTTGAAAGTATGGTATATTCAGTTCCCCAACCAAATTCTTATTAGCTAAAACATTAATCACTGGTTAATTGTAATTACTTAGCCTGTCGAAAATTAGAGAATGGAATTAGACTGTGACTACAAGCCAAATAAAGTTTGCTTTTACTATTGATTTGAATATTTTTGAGACAGATGTTCAATATGGCTTGCTTAGTAGGTTTTTTTTTTAATTTTATAGTTTTGGTAATGATTGGTCAATGTACTGAATAAGAATTGAACTCAGTCTTTACGTACATTTTTGTATCACAGATCTTTTAACTAGTAATCATCAATTTTCTTCATAATAGAGGTCAGCACTTATATTGCTTTTCCAATAGACCTGCATAAAATTACAAAGGTATTTTTGAGCTTCTACACATTTTGTTGTTCAGTTGCATGTACCTGACAACGCTTAAAATGGTTTAAAGCCTGCACTGCACATCTTGACACCATCTTTAAACTCTTTTCACCTTTTCCAGTATCACAGTCCAGTGCCTTTTCCTTAGTCTCACAAATGTTTAATTAAGCTCAGAAGTCCAGATTCTCAACAGGTTTTCACTGTTGAGATGGGCCACTGGATTTTCTTTGGTTCTTCAGGGCAAGACCGAGATAGATGAGATTAAGGCTTAATTTTCCCATCATTGAAGTCAATGTCTTTTTATTTTTCCTTTGTTTTTCTTATTACCTTTAGTGTTGATGACTGCAGCTATATTAAAAAATATTGGTGGTTTTTTTTCACTGAAATTGTTTTGAACTGTATGAGGTTGCATTCAGAGCTAGTTAGCCTTTTTCCTTTTGTAATTTCACCTATAGCACAGAGTCCCTGTACAAGAAGGGCCTATCAAGGCTTCCTTTACTTCTGGCACATCATCTGTATGTATGGCTAGGCTACGCAAACGAAGATCCAGGGAGGGCTCCANCCAAGTGATTTTCAGACTGTGCCTACATCATCTGTAACATAAGTAGTTAATGAACACCTGAAGAAATAGGATCCTGCCTTGCAAGACATTGACTGTTAAACTGAATTACATCAGTGGTTCACCTCTTCCTGTAGCTGAGTCTACAAAGGGACAGATATCAGGTGCTATTCACAGACACAAACCAGAGCAAATCACCAAGCAATGGAGTGGTGGAGATCATAGAATCATTAAGGTTGGAAAAGACCTCTAAGATTGTCAAGTCCAACAATCAAAATGGTGCCCAGCATTTCACCATATCTTTCTCACTTATCCACAAAACCTATGGGAAGTACTCATTACCCACTCACTACCCAGAGGTAGTGAGAAACAAAGGAGAAAATAAGAACTACAGAAGAGCTGATTCTGTAAAATGTATGTCCCCAGTTTGAGAGCTTGGCGATGGAGATTCCATCTTGGTGATGGAGATTCCCAAAAAATTAATCAACTTTAAACTGAAATGTACTACTTTTTCCAAAGTGAGAAGTTTGTGATATTGGTTCTTCCAATTTTTTTTAAATAGATGAATAAAAGGAGGAGGAAGAGACTTAAAAAAATGAGAATTAAATCCCTGATCAAAAGACTTCATCCATCACGGTAAAATTTTGCCAAAAATATTTTTTGGGCAAAATATTTAAATGACAGCAAATAAAACCTTCCTGGTATTTTCATAATTAAGTGTTATAAATGTATTTGTATTTAGAGAAAATAAACAATTCATTACAATTTCAAAAAAATCTAGAATATTTTGTGGGTTTCTGAACCAACCATACATTACTACTTCAAGTGGTAGATTATTTCACTTTCCTAAATCCTATTTTTCTAAACTGAAGTCTGAACAATAACAATGTTATTTTCTTTTCCATTTAGATTTCAAATATAAAGTTAATGACATTTTATTATACAGTTTGAATCTCTTATAAAATACTTACTTTTAAAAGAAAATCTGAAAATATTCCCAAATGGGGAAAAAAATACATTTATTTAAAATAATTGGAGTTGTTTTATTTTAAATTCAACTGAGTTGAAGCTGCTTCTTCAGTTCCTACGATGACCAACCATAACATGACTCACTGAAGACAGCTGTGTCTATTATTATGCAGAAAAAAGGTAGGAGGTATTCTTTGCTCAAACACTTTTAGCTAACTTTTTCCCCATTCCCAGTGAAGACTAAGGTATTAATTTATTGCCTGGCAGAAAATTACAAGGATTCCACAGCAACTCATCTATGCTGGTTCAGTTGTATGGAAAGCAGATGTGTAGCTCATCTTTTTGCCACTCTTTTTGACCTATTTTATTCTTAGGTTTAAGATCTGGGTAGTTTTTTGGGATAGCAAGGTGGGTAACAAAATGAAAAGATCATAGAATGGCCAGGTTGGAAGGGACCCTAAAGATCATCTAGTTTCAACCTCCCCACACTGAGCAGGAATGCCAATCACTAGACCAGGTCACCCAGGGTCACATCCAACCTGGCCTTGAACACTGCCAGGGATGGGGCATCCACAGCCTCTCTGGGCAACCTGTTCCAGTGCCTAACCACTCTCTGGGTAAAGAATCTCCTCATAATCTCCAATCTAAAATTCCCCTCCTTCAGCTTATAACCATTCCCCCTTGTCCTATCACAGTCTGAAAAAAGATGTTGACACCTTAAAATTTTTAAGCTCTTCATCTGTGAGTTGCTACAGCAAGGGCAGGGAGACAAACCAGACTGACATCCTGGCTTCATCCTTGACCTCACCTTCTCCAGAAACCTATGCTGATCACAAAGCTCAAACCTTATTTGTATTCCTTAGACCAAAGAACCAGCATTTATAGCAACACCACAAGACTACAAGTTTTTCCTTCTCTTCCTTTCCTTTTTTAACTGAGGTGATACAATAAAAACCATAAACAAGGGTGCAAAACCCTTTTGATACTCATAGAATTCCCCATATTACCCAAATCCACAAGAAGGGCTAAATTTCATCAGGTTATACAAGTCTTTATATGGGAGGAGTCACTCTTGCCATGAATTAATAACTCTTTCCCACAAAGAAAAAGTAATCATAAATTGTTTCTTACTTAGACATTTTTACATAAAGACTAGGATTCAAAGTAAAAGCTTGAAGAGAGGATGAATGCAGAGCAGAAGTCAAGAATTACAACATAGAGGACAACGTCCACAAAACATTGCATTGGCCTCTCTACATGGGGTCATAACATAATTAATCTAGTCCAAATCCTTTTGCAAGAGAAATAAAGAGTAAGAAAATCTTAATGAGTTTTAAATTACGTTATACTTCACCTTCTCTCTAAATCTAAATATTTGCAATAATTCCTCCACCAAAATATTTTCTTCTTTTGTAATTTCCATAACTACAGTGTATTTCAGCTAAGATACACCTCAGTAGAAGAAAAGAAAGTTTGGATAATAAATCATTGACCTTAGGCCATATTTTAATGATCATTTCTAAAGTTTTCCCTTTCGGTGCAGTTTATTCATTACACATTGCCTGCTTACAACAAGCAAATTCAGCAAATACTGATAATCAGAGCTCCTTTTGTGGGCTAATGGCTGCCTGAGTTTCCTGTTATGTTGTGGAGGACAAATTAAGGAGGCAGATTCAACCAAAAATAAATGGTTGATGTCCAGGTTTGCACTCTATGTCTTTAAGCATAGTGGAAATGTCCTTTAAAGCTGCAAGGACACATGATAAAGTGTCCCAAGAGGAGACTAATTCATGCTCTGACCTTTTATACTAGTTTGATTATAGCATGTATTCAATTACCCAATTAAACAAAGATAGAGAGATGAAGAAAACAAGTATAATCCATTGCAATATCATCTGGATGCCTCTGCTTCTCAAAGTGAGTTATGCCTTACATATAGGTTACAATGAGGCCCTCAAAAACTAATCATCCATGGACAGTATTTTTTTTTCCTGAGAAAATATTCTAAAGCGAATTACATATTTTTGATCAGGAGCTCTTTCTATGAAACTATCAATTTTTTTTTTCTGTTATATAATATTTGACTTTTTTTACCACTCTTTACTTTTTTGTCTTCAGAAACCTGGAAATAAAAATATGTCCTCATTTGAGAGGAGGAGGAGGAGATTCTTTACATCAAAGGGTAAACAGTATTTCTATCTCAGTAAATGAGGTCATTTTGTTATTACTCTACTCTGCTTTTTTCTTTCTTCCTTTCCCTGGGTACTGAAGTCTGAAACAAATTTATCTGTATTTCCTTTTCTGAGGAACTGAAAAGGCAACTTTTGTGTACATCACAATGTTTTTAATAACCACAGGGGCTTAACTTGTGTGTTTTGTAGGTAAATGTAGCACTTTCTTTTAGTTAAAAGAATATATTGTTCTTTTCCTAGCATTTCATTGTGTTATTCAATTACACTGTACATTCAAATTCTGAGCTGTGTAAAAGTTGCAGAGCCACATGAATCACAATAAAATTTAATGAGTTTTTTCATATGATACCCAAGGGAATACTGTCATAAAATTTGGTTATATACTTGGAACAATATTCTCAAAACTATGTACTTAGTTTCTTTGGTCATTGTATGATTGCTAGAGATGCTGAATCTGTGGAGGATTCTTGTGACGGGGAGAAAGTTCAAGTTTTATCAATATCATACAATAACAGAACGAGTTTCCAATGGGTTCTTTTCTAACCAGATTTTGCTACAAATGAAACACAATCATCCTCATTACATCCAATATTAATCACATTTAACGTGACACCTTACTTGAGTGGGAACTACTCCTATGACTAAAAATACTTTGAAGAAGTGGCAGTAATATTTGTTACAATTATTTCCACAACTGAGAAAATATTGATCTCTTATTTTTAAAAGAAATTATTACATTTGTTCCAAAATTTCACCATTAGTCTTTTTAAAGAATGGCTGAAGACTGAATAGAATTACAATATTCCTCTGTCAGGAAGAGAAAGATTAGGTTACATTTTATATTTTATGTGAAGAAAATTGTGGTTATTTTGGCCATAAATATAGCCTGTAAGAAAAAAACCTAACTGAATTTAGATTGCTAGTAGAGTGCTATTATATCAGAGTCATATAATATCCATACAGACATGATAGGTGCCTTCAAAAAAAGCAGAGATATGTAGCATGATGCAGTACACTCTGTAGATAAAACATTCTCTCTTAATATATACCCTGCATAACAATATCAGTATAAATAAATGGTGGGTGGATTTCTTATTACTGATTTTACTGTCTCGGATAGTGGGAGGTCAGCATACTTATACCTAAAAAAAACTACATATCCCAGTAGTCATAAGCACACTGCCTTAGCCTTTTTTTTCCTGTAGCTAGTACAACAGTAAAGACAGAATAATAATCCTTGGTGCTTAGCAATTTCTTTTATTGTTCTTTATATCGTATGCAATCTTTTGGTGTGAAAGCCCAAAAATCAATAGGACACTATGAAAGTGTAATAGGAGTCTATAGAAAGCACTCTAAGAACCATCAAATGCAATAGAAAGTGATAAAATCTCCATGAGGCTTTTCTTTCTAGGGCAAAGAATCCACTAATTACATATATATATAAAGTTTAAAGTATTGTTTGCTTTTTGTACTAGATTTTCTTATATTCCTGCAAAGACTGATGGGGGAAAGGTATCACTCTAACTTTGAACACATCCTTGGAGTGTAAACACAGAGGAAAAGTTTAGCCCTTCAAGGAGGAACTCTTTTGTGATGAGCTGATAGAAGACAACTCTTCCAGAGTGTCTATCACCTTTCAAAAGGGAAGATGTTGATGGGTTTATGTCTCCAGGTAGCCTGAGATCACTGGGTGCTAAATTTCCAGCACAATTTCTGAGATACTGTTATACATCAGGATCCTTTCAGAAAAGAAGCAGATGATACAACTCCTTCATAGAGCCACTAGTGCTTCTCTCTTTATCCCTTGGAAGGAAATCCTAGAGCAAAGGGAGTTAGTTTTCTAAACAACTTTTTTGTGGCTTTTTGGTATCATACTGCACGATTCTATCACAGTTTGAGAGCTTCAGCTGTATATTATTATTCCCTGTAATGGCATATTCTAATGAGTTGATGACTCACAAAATACACAAAAGTAACAACACTAAGAGCACCAAAAAATTATTCTTATATAGTTTTCATGTTTAGTGACATTCTTACAACCTTTCAAGAAGTTTGAGTGATGATATCAGTGTACGCCCTGATCCAAACTTACCTACAGTCAGTAAGTACCTAAAATTTCATTTATTTAATCCTGATTTAACTAGATAAAGACACTGCTGAATTTTAAGTGTACAAATAGTTCAATTAAATCTGATGAGCTTAACATTACTTATACAAATCCCATTCCAGATTGAGTTATATCTCAATCCAGGAAACATAGCTATACCTTCTCCAATAAGCTTCCTTTTCACAACTAATAAATTCACAACGGAAAGACTCAGAGTAGCTGAAGATTATATTCGAAGACAAGTAAAATCTTCAATTATCTGCTAGGTTAGAGATTGGAATATTCCCTGTCAACTATCATATTTCCAAACCCTCTAACAACAGCATTAGAACTCACAGGCTTTTCTTCATACAGTTTAGCTTCTGGTATCTCATGGAAGTGTTTTAAATCACTATCTGCAGATACTTCATTCCTGTATCATATACTCAGGTTCCTAGCTTTGGAGAGCTAAAATATCCCAGTTAAATACCTAGAGAATCTGAAATAAATGGTGAATCCATCCTCAGCCAAAAAATCATCTCAAACCCTACACTCTTCTATCCTGCTGTACATTTAATGGACTGAGTGGAGTTAAGACCCATTTCCACTATATATAAATTTGGTTCTATATTAATCCTCAATTCATTTGAGTACCTGTACAATAACAGTGGAAGCTATTTTTTTGAAACTTTTTTTTTTTTTGCTAAACACCTACAATGATCCAGACCAAGGGCTGAACTAGATTCATTAATGATTTGGATGAAGGGGTAGAGTGTTTCCTCAGCAAGTTTGCGGATGATACCAAGCTTGGAGGAGTGGCTGGCACACCAGAAGGCTGTGCTGCCATCCAGAGTGACCTGGACAGGCTAGAGAGATGGGCAGGGAGAAACTTAATGAAATTTAACAAGGGTAAATGTAAAGTACTGCACCTGGGAAAGAACAACCCCATGGATCAGTACAGATTGGGAATTGATCNCTCTGGAGACATTCCAGAGCTGCCTGGACACATTGCTGTGTGAGCTGGTCTAGGTGATCCTGCTCTGGCAGGGGGGTTGGACTAGATGATCTTTCTAGGGCCCTTCCAAACCCTGACATACTGTGATACTGTGATTCATAACAATGGCAAAACCAAGTACCTTAGTGCTTTGTTTTCTCTCAGTATCCCAGCCACAGAAACACCACTCAGCCTTATCTACTCATCAGAGTGTTTTAGTGTACCTTTTAAATTTTCATCATTCTCTCTGCTTCATTAATAGAACTATTTGCATGACAGAAAGAACAAATTGTCTTCCAACTGGCCTATTACAAGGTACATTAATGAATACAGGAAAACTTTATTAGTACTTTTATGGTGTACCTGTTCAGATTGTAACAGGTTGCTTCACAGACACCTGAAAAGTGCTACTAGGTGCAAAAAAAATTGTATTAGAAAACAACCTTTACACTTCCACTGTTCTTATTATCAATACAGCATTTATCACCAGTTGTTTGATTGCAACTCATATTTGGGCATCTTAGACATAGTTCTAGCTGATTCAAATTTTCTTTGTCCCTGCAAAATGACTTTTTAAAAACAAAAAAGTTGTGAAATAAATTTGGAAGAGCACAGTATTAACTTAATGTTTTATCATATTAACTAAATGATGTCATGTTAAAAATACTTTACTATAAAATACTGCATTAAAGTCGATGCAAGACTGAATATTATCCATGGGAATATTCAGTGCAGCTCAGATCCTCAGTATGAATAAACTTCCATGGATATATTGGAGAAATTGGCTTGACTACACATGGGAAAATTAAACCTTTACATTAAGAAGAAAAATGACCTTCCAGCAGATGGGTTGTAGACAAATACTTCTTATTTATTATTTTTAAGGCTAGCCATCACCATTGAGTACTGGAAATGAAAAGGCAAATGAAAATACCTTGTTATAGTTGTCATCCACAGATCAGCAAAGGCTATGAGACACCATGGGATGGGCTGGATGTAAATATCATATACGGAAGAGAAAAATTCCATAGCAGTTTCTCACACTGTCCCAAAACTTCATCATCTTGGTTTCTTTTGTTAGAAATATGTTTAGCCAAATCCTGATAAGAGGAGAAAAATATTTGTGCTTCAATAAAGTATTACAGAGAAGGCAAATAGAAAAACATTTACTTGGCAAATATAAAGAGAAATCCGTCGTTGCTCATGTGACTCTGTTCTGCATACTTTAATTCTGCAAGTGCCATGGATATCTAAATTATACATATGTAGAATATACTATACACTGGATAAGGTAGCAGTCCTTTCATAAACAGTCAAAAAATAATGACAACTGTAGTCAAAACCTAAAAAGAAACCAATATTAAAGAGAGTTTAAGGAGACATATATATATATACACACACACAAGTGGATTATTCACATTTCACTTTTGTGAAATTATTAAATGACAGAGTATCACTTTTCAATGACTTAAGTTACATTTTTTTTTTTCCCAAAGTAAGATTATTTTGTTGTTGGATGGGGGGTTTTGTCTTGATTTTGGGGTTTGTTTTTTCTTTTGGAAGGTTGGTTTCTTTTGTGGTTATGGGTTTTGTTTGTTTTTCATAAATCACTACCTAAAAATTCAAATACTTTTTCCTCCTCCTCATTTCTGGAAGAGATACAGAAACACTCTTCCATTGAGAAGTAAGGTAAAAAGCCTTTTGCAAGATTGTGTCTTGCACTTTCTCTAGTTTAAAACAAAGAATTGCAAGTGGATGCAGGGAGATCTGGAGCCACCTTGTCCAGTAGGATCTACCAGTGACAGTGGTGGGACTGGGATAAATACTTACAAATGCACATGGTGCAGATATCCTTGGTGTGACCATATTCATATTCATTAGCTCCATATTCATAATCTGTTCATTCATAATCATTTATCAACTTCTGTACGTTTCTTTCTTTAATGCAATACTTTGTCAAAAAGGTTTGAGGCAAACTTAATCTGGGGAAAGGGTTTAAACATCTCAGAAGTACAATGAGGTTGCAGTTAGATTTAATGTTTATATTCATGAAAATCATTATTGTCTGAGCATTTTTATACTGCCTTTTTTTTTTCTTTCCACAGTTGATAACCTAGGCTGACGTGTCATGATGCATTTTTTATTAAGTGTTTGATTATTCAGTTTGATTTCCTGAAGGCTTTAGTGTCTAATATACTGAGGAGAGAGAGGGATGAGCTTAAACTTTGTGCAGAGAAAAAAAAAATGGAAGTAGAATGACACATCTTATGCAGCCTTGCTGTGGTGTGCCATGATTATATGAGGCCAATCTTCAGGAAGCTATAGAAATAATCTCATCTGATGATAAGCAGCAGTTTGGCAGAACATATCAGGTTACTAGGAATATCTTTAGGAGTCATATTTTAATACTTTAAAAAAGGAAACTTCATGTAAAAACTTCTTAAGAAGTAGGAAAGAAGATATGCTGCCACCAGGTTTAACTCCCATTTTAGTGTTGATTTTGCAACACCTACATTGCAAAGACTAAAATCTCACAGCTGTAATGATGTATTTTTTTATTCCAAAGTTCAACACTATTCTACTGAAATACCTAGACAAAAAGACAAATTTTACAGGAGGTGAAAATGACCCCAACTAGGACTTGCCTAATGCTACATTTAAAATTAAATATTTCTATTTCTCTATATATATATTTCTATTTCTCTATATATATATTT
>VWZO01007383.1:182814-203556 GCA_013396975.1 Bucco capensis
TATATATATATAATAAATATATATCTATAAATTTCCACCTTCTCAAGGTTTATAGGGAAATAGTCTGGCTTAAGCACTGTGTTTAATATTTTACATGCTATTACAATAGAGTAGGTTGAACATAATTTACATATTTCTTAACATCATATTAAAATTTATATTAAAAATATTAGGATGGAGTGCATAACTGCCATTGAAAGATTTCTCCTGGAGTTAAAAGAAAGGTTGTATGTAAGGAAACAGCATCAAACCCTTGGGTTTTTTGACTCAATCTTGACAAATGTTCAGGAATGGCTTGTCTAACTATCAGAAATGCAGAGGTATCATGCACTCAATTTATTTTGTATTGTTCACAGCTTGGGCAATATGCAGATTATACAGTTTTGTGTTTGAGGCTAGGAGCACATATACTGAAGGAGAGGCAGGTAACTGCCATGTCATTCCTCTTTTACATTATTTTTTTATATATTATATATACTTGTTTTGATAGATATTCTGCTGTTGTTAGAGATGCTTAGACTATCAGAGCGAAATGTACATCTCAAGAAGTGTATGTATAAGAAGAAATTAATCTGATACAAAATCAAACATATATGTATTCTAGTAGGAAGGTTTTGTGGTGTTTTGAGTTGGAGAAGCTTATGTGGAAAGTAGCCAGAAATAAGATTTCAATTACATCAACGGAGATTTATCTTTGTATTTAGTTCAGTATTTTATAATACTGATACAAATACTGGCACACGTTGTTTTAAAACACAAAGCACAGCAAACATGAACAGGAAGATGGAAAGAATCAACCAATTTTTTTCCAGTTAAGCCTCTGACATTCATAAATCACCAGGAAGGCTGACCACATATTCTGAAGCCTGTCCAATTTATCATTCCACTGATAAGTCACACTCTCTCTAAACTTGCTTGTTCATTCTGGTCATTATACTAATTTGAAATGGCAAGATAAATCATAGACTATCAGGTTGGAAGAGACCTCAAAGATCATTTTATCCAACCTGTCTTGGCAAAACCACAGTCTAGACAAGATGGCCTAGCACCTGTCCAGCTGAATCTTAAAAGTGTCCAATGTTGAGGATTCCACCACTTCCCTGAGGAGATCATTCCAATGCTTATACTGTTTTCATTAAGACAATATTTTATTGCCATTAGAAACACCATTTATTCTCCCCTCCCTGGTTTAGACACCAGCTTAGGATAGAATCTCTGCATAGGGTTAAATATGTACTTTGACTTTAAGCATCTAACTGAAAGCATATAAATAATGCTCTTAAATGCCTTCTGCATGAAAATCTCAATATCAGCATTTTTTATAGCAGGCTATTGATTGCAGCTGGCCTTGCTGTCACCTGCAGCTCCTGGCTCCAGCAAGGCAGCCCACTCCCTGCTCCCAGCCACAGACTTCAGCAGTAAGCAATGCTAATAGCTTCATAATAAAAATCTTAAACATTATGTCAATCAAATGAATAGAATTTGTTTCTGTTGTGAAATCCACTGGTTTGTTGCATTTCACAAATAAAACAGAGCCTCTCTCCCCGGGTTGAATAGGTGGCATGTGCCTCCAGCTGTACATTGGAATAAATGATGCTCTAGATGTTCATTGTCCTAATTCTACAGATGTTTAAAGAATATATGGCATTTCTAGAGATGTGAGTCTTCAGAAGTTAGAAATGATGCCTCTTGGCAGTCTGGCACACTCCGATGACATGTCAACCTTCAGCACACACCCATCTAAATAAACATTGCCATCAAGAGCAGAGTAAAAGGGGAAAACTTGGTTATTTACCAAAGGGTAAAGTTCATTTATATAATATTCTCGATTCTCACTGCTGCCTGTTCTCCTATTTTGATTTTTAACACTGCTCCTCTGGGATTCACACAGCTAACTGCTCTTAATAGAATTCCTCAAAGAATTTTCTCATATAAAGTGCTAAGGAAAAGGACTGCTCCAAGAGTTACCACTGACTTGGTGATAGTCCTCATTTTGATGCACACCTCTCCCTGCTTGCCCTGATTGAGCCTTTGAGTCAACAAAGTCATCACCATATCTTTGCATTAAAATCACTTCACAGGTTTGTTTTTTTCCCCCATAATTGACTGTCACTCCTGTCATTAAAATATTAAAGACAAATGCTCAGCATGCAATCAGGAGCATTTCTAAGAACCCTATTGCCTTCCATTAGTAATGAGCAAATTGGAGCAAGTTTGACTCTAAGCCTTTGAAGAAGGAACAAGGGGATATAATGTCATAAAAGGGTTTACAATTGTTTATTTATAACACAGTAGCATCCAGGACTATCAGACAAGAACGTGATTTCTATTGTGCTAGGAATTATACTGATGCAAAATTAAAGGATAACTGTCCTATGCAGAGATTAAGGCAGTTGAAATAAATGACTGGAATGTCTTTAAATAGTATTTAAACTTAAGCAATTTCCTGCCAGCTGTTGATTTGTTACTCATCTTGCTTTCCTTGGAAACATCTTAAGCAAAATTAATTAATTATATGTTTGACTTAATCGGACTTCAGCTTGTACATAATTACTTAAATCAGGTGCCATGAAATAGCTCTACAGCTATTGATAAACTAGGTAATCAATCTATGCAAAAGGTGTGATGATGGAAAAAAGAAATGATAGTCAACATGACAGTGAAACAGAAATATTGCCTGTCCAGATATCTGGTACTGTCTAAACAGCAGTCCATCTAAAGGAGTCATTATCTGAAAGACAGTGTCACTAAGCAAAGAGACAGTTCAAATACCTTAATCTCCAAGGATTACACAACCAGTATAAATGGAAACAAACTTTCTAGCTCTTTTCTAATTTAAACAATTAACTCTAATATTCACATCCTCAGAGACATTTCAGTTGAGCTAGCATGTCTAATTTATAATCAATGATTAACAGAAGATGCAACTAATTTGTCTTTGTTATTTGATTTTGCCACAGTCAAATTTACTCAGTAAAATGGATTGAAACAATGTTCTAAAGACTGGTGAGCATTGAATTAGAAATCTGCTATGTGGCTTCTTTGTAGACTAGTAGATGTAATACAGGACAGTATCTCTTGCATTAAGTAGCTTTAACAAATTAATTTTGACCCATGAGCTTAATAAAGTCTGTTAAGCAGGCCCAGCATCTCTGTTGAGTTAAATGGAGACTGAATATTTAATTATTTTAATTGTCTGATAAATTTGAAATTGAGAAAGTAACGGCCCTGCAAACCTTAAAATATATTTTCAGCCCTGTGTGTCATTAAGCATTACTCTAGTGATTTTACTGCATTCAAGAGGTTACAAAGTCAAGCCCAGCCACCCTTGATTGAATGAGAATTGCACATTAGTTCAAGAAAAATAGTTTTCCAGAGGTTAAAGTACCAGTCCAGGGAAGCCAAAACACATTTGCAGGAATATTTAGAATAGTGATTAGGCAGTAGAAGAACTAACAAAGATGGGCAGCCCTAATAATGATAAAATACCTTGTGCTAAAGTCAGTTGCAGTTGTTCTTATAGCTAACGACAGGAAACTTTGGAAGAAATGTATGAAGAGCTATCCCTTTCATAGTCATCTTCTGTGCTAAATAGAGAGATAGAAACATTCAACACTTCCCCCCTACCCCCCATACTCAGCACTGGTGAGGCTGCACCTCAAATATGGGGTTCAGTTTTGAGAAAGACATTGAGGCATTGAAGCATGTCCAGAGAAAGACTACAAAGCTGGTGAAGGGTCTGGGGAGCAGCTGAGGGAACTGGGGTTGTTTAGCATGGAGAAGAGGAGGCTCAGGGGAGAACTTATTGCTTTCTACAACTATCTGGAAAGAGGTTGGAATGAACAAGAGGGTCTCCTCTCCCAGGTTACCAGTGAGAGGATAAGAGTCAATGGCCTCAAGTTGTACCAGGGAAGGTTTAGACTGCACATTAGGAAAAATTTCTTCCCTGAAAGAGTTGTTTGGCATTGGAACAGGCTGCCCAGGAAAGTGGTGGAGTCATCATCTCTGGAGGTGTTCAAAAAACTTACAGATGTAGTATTTAAAGACATGGTTTAGTGGCATGGTGGTGATAGTTTAACAGTTGGACTGGATCTTAGAGATCTTTTCGAACCGTGATGATTCTGTTATTCTGTAGAAAATGAGGTAGGTGCAGCAGAACTACACTGTTAGCCACAGCATGGCTGCAGGTACCTTCTCAGCTCTCCCAATCCCCATCCATACACAGTCTCTAGAGGCAAACAGCAGTTTGCTTCCAGTCCTTTTTAGGGGTTAAGACTTCTTTTTTATGCACACTTACCCTGATTCACATCAGTAAGTCACACTGCCACAGAAGCCTCTCCTGCCTGCACACCACAGCTCTGCTCTCAGTAGGAGCTGGTGCTGCCATTGGAAGGGCTATGTCCTACATCCCTCAAGCTTTGGTATTCAATTTGTGACACCCATCCCCAAGGGGTCTGCTGACCTGGGTCAGCAAAACACCTGTATTGTCACAAAGCAAGGAGATGCAGGGAACAGAGAAATATCAGGAAGCAGAGGTAAAATGCAACGAAACCTTCAGAGAGCACTATCTGATTATTCAACTACAGCTCAAGTACAGAGCTTTTGAGCAATCTAATTTCTGAGCAGCACCACTGAGGTCAGTAATAATTGAGACACTGACATTTCCTGGAAAGAGCTTGCAAAAAAAAATTAAATAAATAAACCCAAAGAAGCCTTAACAAGGATCATGAATGAACAGTGGCTTTGCTATTGAGGGGAAGAAAATTATTCCTTTCATGGGAAAAAGCCTGTGCAAAGATGTACTTGGAGAAGGGCAGATTAACAGGACACCAAAGAGGAGAAGTGTTGTGATATGCTAGGAAACAGATATGTTCATGCTGTACATGCATCTTTGCATGTGGCAGAAAGAAAAGTATGATGATGTTGTTAATACAGCATTTAATTCACTGAACAGAAATAAAATTTAAATGTCCAGTACAATGGAATAACTCAGATATTCTTACTGTAGAATCAGAAATCATGCTGATCAGAAAGAATTATTCAGATCATTGACTTTAGATATTTAGTTGTGCTTTCAAGACTAGTTGGTACACTGCTTTTCTTAGCTTTCTCACTTTTGTGGAGTACTTACACCACAACCTGATATCTTCCTGCAAGACTTTTTTCAAGCTGGTTTAAACTGAGATCATCTGCAGTTTATGGGCACGTAGTGCAACAGAGTTCTTAGCAAAATTTGAGTATATCTATCTTTTCATTTTCCATAATAATAAAAGATGACTCAAATTCAATTATTAGGTTTAATCTCAGGTAATTATTTTACTAAAGAAAAAAAGGTCTTTCTGAAAGCACTCTCTCTCCAGAGGAAAGTTGTACACTGGACACAGAAGGACAGATACTAATCAGCTGCAGTAAAATAAAAAGGACAAAAAGCAGCTACAGTCACTATGCTGAGAAGTCATCCCTGCTAAAATCAATACTGTGATTAATGTTGAAACACAGGAGATCAGAATCCATCATGCAATATTTTTCCTGTCTGTGCTATTATTTTTATTGCTTTAACTTTGCTATGCTGATCTGCCTTTACTTCTGAATTATTGCTGCAAACCAGCTCCAACCTTTCCAAAGGGAAGCTGAGATTCACCCTTAGCTGAGAAGAAAGAGGATGAGAAGGAAAAACAAACTGAAAGCAAACCTGTGTTATTTATCTGAAATCCACAGCAGAAATTAAACCATACAACATGGTAGATAAATTCCTGCTGAACCTATCAGAGTTTTCTGAGATGAAGTTAGTCACTCTCTGCTGCAGACACCATCACCCTGGTGACCCTGGACCTCCCTGCTGAAGCACTGGTAATTGCAGTATTTCTGCCCCTTCCCTTATGCTGTACTTTTCTGGATTCATTTTCTGTTCCAAGAAGAATCATGTCCTCAATTTCTAGCCCCTGAAAAGCAAACACTGCAAAGTAACTGTGACACATTGATATAGAATTTTAAAGACAGGAGGAGGTACATATAATCAAAAAGTATCTGTTCAGAATATTTCAGTCTCACCATTTTTTTTCTTCTTTTCTATTTAAAGTCTTTGCTGCAATAAAGAATGACCTTGATACATATTAAATGTTGGTTGTCTGCTAGTTGAGCAGATAAGTTGCAATGTGGGGGTAGAGTCTTTAGAGAAAGGGATAAAATGACATTTGTTCGGCTTCTTGAAGTAAGTAGTAATACATCTGCAAAATCTGACTTGTGACATCCCAATATTTACTGTGTGGAAACATATGACTATGCACATCATGAAATAACAGTAAGAAGTTTTTTCTACCCATAAAGCTATAGTTTAGGAAGTAATCATTTATTTCAGGTATTCCCCATTCTCCATCTACCTCCAGTGCCTTAGCATGTCCTGGGATTCCCTGACAGCTCTGTGCTGGGGAGCAGGCTGATGAGTAACAGCAGCTTCATAAAGAAGGAAAACTAACTTTGGAGCATCTTTGTTACAGAGTATAGTATAGTATGGCTAGGCTTCGCGAANACAGACTATTAACTTCAGAAATCCTGCCCCATAAAGGTAAACTTGTTACTCTAAAGAGACTAACAAGGAGCAGCATCCACCATCTGTGAAGAAAATACAACAGGGTTCTCTTCTACTCAAAAGCTATGCACAAGCAATTCAGCTAAAATCTACGGAATCACACTGATATTAAGTGAACAGAATAAATCACAGAATCAAAAAAATGTTAGGGGTTGGAAGGGACCTCTGGAGATCATCTAGTCCAACTCCCCTGCAAGCCTAGAGCAAGTTGTGAAGGATGCCATCCAATTGGGTTTTGAACATCTCCAGAGATGGAGACTCAACCACCTCCCTGGGCATCCTGGGCCAGTGCTCCACCACCCTCAAAGTATAAAAGTTCATCCACGTGTGAAGATGGAACTTCCTGTGTGCTAAAGAAAAAAGGAAAAGGAAAACCCAAGTCATTCCTATAATTTCTACTCTGTTATAAAAAGACCCCAGAGACATGGCAGTCTAGTGCATTGTGCCCTTAATATTGTCCCTTTTCCTCAACAACAGCCCATAATATTACTGATCTCTAAAAAAAGTAATTTTAATTAAAACTGACAGTGGTTGAACATCTTTTTAAAACCTCTCCTGACCTTCTTGTATCATGACACTAATACACAAAAACCTGCAGGAATGCTGTAAGCATATATTTAAAATTTTGCTAAAGATCATTATTTAACTGTTGTTAATTATAGCACTGAATTATTTAGCATTAATTATAAAGTCCTATAGTAGAGAAATATGCATGTATTTCATACACCTAGCAGATTTTATTAGACAGCTATATTGGGCTTTGCTTTTTCATCCTCTTGCACAAGTTTTTACATCAAAGATTTGAGTTTGACACTTGTTTGCCTTTTTTTTCCTTTCAATTTTACAGTATTAGTGATGTATAATTAAATGATGGGAGATTTTGAAGGCATTTGTTGATAAATAGACAAGAAGCTTTGTTCTCCATAGGATCATTGCTTTTTATCTTTTCTTCATTGGATTGTCAAGACTGCATACTTAATCACAGCTAGATGTTGGGCCTCATCTTCAACACCATAAAGTCAACGAGAGTTTTGCAACTGATTTTTATTGGAATTGGACTCAGCACACTATTGGTAATGTGCAACTTATAAATGCCATTTGCACACATATCAATTTTATTAACTCCCTTAGTATGGAATTTTCAGAATGTAATAGTTTGGCAGGCATTACTTTAGATTTATAGTGCTCCAAGATGACACTATTAAGCCACATTCACACCTCTGAAAATTGCTATAGCAACAGAGTAGGACCAGTTCTTTCTCCACATTGGTGCGTGATAATTATCTCAAGGACTGAAGCTGTTGCTGCCACATTTCAGGGGCTGTCACTCAAGGAAAAGGTGGTGACTGTAAGATACACTCACCAATACATACACATAAATATAGATAGAACAGTACCAGCAGATAGTCACAAACTCCAAGGTAAACCAGACATAATATGGGAATCACAGAATCATTAAGGTTGGAAAAGACCTCTAAGATCAATTCCAGTTGTCAGCCTATCACCACCACGCCACTAAAGCATGTCCTTAAGTACCACATCTATACATTTTTTGAACAACTCCAGGGATGATGACTCCAACTATTTCCTGTTCCAATGCCTAATAAAGGCATGGGAAGTGAGAGACTAGCTGATCAGCTACAATAGAGTTCTCCTCTTTGAAAAGGTGCCTTCTGAGTCTTTTGTCTTATACAGACTTGGAAACCTGAGATTAAAACTGGAAAGATGACCTGAGCATTTCTTAAAATATCAGTAATTCCTACTAAAAGAGAGAGAACATGACTGTCCAGGCCAGTGCTGTCTCCAAAATGCTGCACAAACACAGCTGAGCTTGCCAGATCCCTTTTCCTGCCACTGCAGGGCAAATACCCACTCTTTTTGTTCCTGGTAGATTCCTGAGAGCAAAAGGAGTGAAATGATCAGGTTTCTTCAAGTCACTGACCATCGCACAGAGCACACCCAAGGACTGAATGGACAAGGAAAGATGAAATTGAGCTTCACTGAGGATGCTGCTGAAGAGAAACCCGATGCCTGAAACACTCTGTCCATCTTCATGGAAGGGAAGGAATAATTCAGGTAGAGACAAAGCCAAGTCACTGAACTAATTTCTCTGGGACAAGAAATGGAGAGTCTTCCTTCATCTGAAAGAACAGCTAACCAAAGAAAACCAAGAGGAAAGGCAACCTCCTGTTGCTATTTCCTACACATTGAGGTCAGCCTTTATCCTGACTGTGTAACCAGTGTCTTAAAATGTGAAATATACATATAACATATATAAAATCTATAAATATACAAATATAAAATATATATATAATATACTAAATATATAAATATATATATGGATACGTTTTACTAAATCTTCACCTTTTTATTTGCCTAGGGAACAAAATGCAGCTCTGACTCCAATAAGATGTCAGGTTATTGCAGGTTATTGTACTTTTAAATGGTATTTAGGAATATAAGTGTGGGACCATTTCCTCTGGAACTAACACATGTGGAGCCTGACTCACTTTTTTTTGGCAATGGTGACACTGACTAATGCTGAATCATGCTGGTAATGCTACTTAATAATTTTCTAGCTGAAGAGCTAGAAGGAAGTACTTTCACAAAACTGTGAACTAAGATTAATTTCCTAGCAAAAAATTAAGCTCTTTATAGACATGAGTTCAAGATGTTCTCTAAAGAGTTATCTAATTCTGAATTATTACCTTCTAAAGCATTTCTGAACAATTGCTTTTTGATAAGATTATAGAGATATAGGTAGTTAGCAGATGATCTTTTGAAATAAAGAGATTTAAAAGCCAGAGGAGTAATCTTCTTTGTGCCTGGAGATGGAGCGTAACTATCGCAAAAATCTCTTCAGTCTTTGTTCTTTGAAAGATGATAAAAAGAGCAAAACTGAGGATCAAATTGATACAATGCAGAGATGTTGACAGAAAGCAGAATGAAGGAGGCTGTGGCTACTCTACAGGTCCAGCATTGGTGGGCAGCAAAGCAGTAGGAGCTTCCCTCTTGCACAATAGTTAGTTAGAGGGCAAATATCTGATGGCTTCCAACCAGATGCTTGAACGTGTATGTATGGCTAGGCTTCGCNGAGACCCCAAGTGATTTTCAGACTGTGCCCGAGATGTTTGAACATGGGTGGCCTGCATTCCCTCTGTTTTCTAACCACTGGGCAACAGATTCTCTCTTTCTGCAGTAATATTAATTACACAATACTCCAGCAGAAGACTCTTGTCCTTCAAGACATACAGAGATGACGGGGGCATAAATCATATCCTCTTAAATCAGCTGTTCTGAACCTGGCCCAAAGATCTTCTGATTCATTGTGCCATGGCCACTGCCATCAGCTATGTCACCATTCTGGCTCTAGTGTATTCTCTGGCCTGAGCACAGGATGATACCAGCAGGCTCTATAAGAGGACTTGAGAGAAAGAAGGAAGTAAAAACTTATTTCACAATTAGGAAGTGAAATTATATTGTCCTTTTAAGGTATCTACTGCATCAAACTTGAGAGGCAGTAGTTCTCATCCCTACTTCACTGCAGATTTGCTTATGTCCCTGCACAATTTGAGTTCTTCTCTATGCATTTGTTTGCTGATACTTGGCCATGCTTTCAATGGATGAATTTTGAAAAGGTGCTTTAGCTCACTAGCTGTGGAACTTATTCTTTCCTCTATTTTTTTTTTGTTCTGCTGAGCACTTCCTTACAGAGAATGGAGTCACTACACAGCAGATATATTCTTACATCTCCCTGAAAAAATACACTACCTATTGATCATATAATTAGTTCTTTCTTGTTAACAGATCACTACTCATACTGGAGAATTAAAATGCCAGATATTAGAAAAGAAGGGGAAAAAAGTTAGTGAAATTAAAGACAAGGAAACTACTCTTCAGGAGTGTTTAAAAGAACTGAGAGAGTTAATAAATAAAGTAGGAGGCCACCAACACTTTTTCAGTGAAAATAACTTTAAAATGCTTGCCATTTGGGGCAATACTCTCCATGCCAGTGGTAAATAATACACATTCTTTCCAGCTCCTGCCAGTTCAGTTCTGCCTGCCTTCAACTTGCTTTGAGCTTCATATAGATCAAGGTCTGGAGTATTGTGTCAGCTGCATGAACTACATATTATAATCTGAGGCAATTCTGACAGCATTTTTTCTCATATGCCATTTTCTTTTCTTAGATAACTTTTCCAGATATGCTTTCCCTAATTTCCCCCCTATTTTAGCTAGTCTCTTAAATCTTCTTTCTGTTTCCTGCAGACTGATCTCTGACAAAGCTCCTTCCTCTGACAAAGCCATTCCAAGGATTACTAAACTGCAAATCACTATTGAAGAGGAGCTAAGGTATTTTACACGTAGTGCTGGAAGTGAGCTAAACATGATTTATCTTTAAAAAGAAAAAAACAACCCTTAAGACAGACACAGAAGATACTCAGAAAAAAAAAGTAATCATTTATTTAGAGCAAAGGTAAATCTCAATGCAAGTTACAAACACTGGATATTTGCACTTGTGTTTGCCCAGACTATATTGTTGGTGTTACTCATTTCATGTCTGAACTTAAGTCCCAGCTCTTTAATGTGTAGAAATACTAGGAGTTGTTAAATGCTACTACTGTCTTTAGAAAGAAGTCTAAAAAACCATAAACCACAGTAAGTGCAAGTTATTTATATTTTCTGTTTTTCTTCTAACGTGTATCAGCTGATTTCCTCTCTTAACAGATTGCTTATTCAAAGGAAGGCTGACTATATCCTATACTAGCTCATTCTAAAGTAAGAGCCAGTTACCTGCTTTCTTTTAATCTACCTGTGAAGTCTGTCATTAAGCAGCTACATACTAGTTGTGGGTGTTATAAACTGTCTATCACATAAAATTATTTAAATTAGTAGGTTTCTTAGTGATTTTCTCCCATATTCTCCCATCTTAAAAAGGAGACAATATATTCAGACACATGAAAAAGCCACATGAAGCTCATGGAACTTGTAGATTTTTTTTCCACATGTATAATTTGTGCCCTTCTTAAATTCCACACAAAATCTTCTGTATATGAGTAATTTTCATCTTTGGTGCTTAAAACTTCAGGACCACAGCTAGAGATTTTCTATTAGAGAGAAAAAAAATAAAATATGTAAACCACTCTCTTATCAATCCTCTTCAACATCTGGAGTATAATTTCTGTTGAGGGCAAAAAATTCCCTACTGTGTGAGATCCTTGATCCATCTAGTGAACTGGGAGAGCCTGCATGACCTATTATGGTTTGCAATCTTCTCCAACATCCACATTTCTTGGATTAGGAATATTAGTGCAGACATCTTTCCCTGATCCCTTTCATCAGTATATTTTCTTGGACTTGTTATCCATGGATTTGTCTAATCCCTTTTTGAACAGGCAGATGCTGTCTGTCTCCACAACCTCCTGAGACAGTTCCAGACCTTCACTTTCACAGTACAAAAAACCCCAAAACTTTTTTCTTGTATGTTTTTGAATAGATTCTCTCCTAGTTTCAATAAGTTTCAGAACTAAAAGGAGTTTGATATAAAATTGCTCTTTTGGTCTGTATCCCAAGCCCGGACCTCAGAGAGCACAGGATCACACACTCCTCTCTTTCCCCACAGTTTTCCAGCACACAACCATGCCTGCAACCTTCAACATCCTGTGTTAAGGAGCACATAGACTTTTCCAGTCCTTTCAGTGCTGCCACACCACAGCTTACTGAATCCAGAGACCTTCTCTTTCAGTTAGTCACTCTGTTACCATCAGTCATATGGTGAAAACATCTCCCTGTTGCCTAGTCTGCTCTGACTTCAATCATTGACAGCCTGAACGCGTGGCAGAGACCCACGAAGCCACCAGTGATGTGGATCACATATTAGCACTTTGCCCTTGCTCAGATACCAGCTGAGACTCCTTAGTTGGAAACCACCAAAAAAAGACAACCCATAGGAAATCACAATTTCTGCCAAGAGGCTGTTCCAAAGAAATACAGAATCCATGACATGCTAAGTCAATAAGCTTTTTTAACCATTAAAATTAATCTAAGAACAATCATTGCAAATGTGGGAAGATGTTTGCCTAAGACCAAGGAGATAGTCATCTTCTAGAGGATTTAGATGAAATACTCTTGTCATGTGGTTTCTTGATAACCCATAGCAAGTCCCATTGGCTAGCACACCAAAGTGTCTACAGCAGTGTAAAGAAAGGACTAAGAAAAAGAAACGGCAGCATTTGTTTAGCTTGGTTTGGCAAACTAATTCCTTAAACCTGTTTCCTTTTTTCTTTGAGGTGGAATTTAGACAGGTGCCACTTGGAGGCACTCTTATACTGTTCTCACTTGAAGTTTCTTAAAGGCATTTCATGCAAGGAAACGGGTAATTTTATTTCCTTTTTTTTCCCTCCTAATAATCATCTAGAAATGGGTAATTAACAACGGTTTGGGTGGTTAATCTTTGGCATTACTCGTATTTATTACCTTGTAATTTTGTCAGAGGTAAACAGTCTTCTATACTTTCAGTAAAAGTGACTTAGTTCCTTCATGCAACGGGTGATAAAGCATTGTCTGTGATGCAATACTGTTTCAAGTAAGTGGTTAGAAAAGGATTGCAAACTGCAAACTTACCCAAATAATTCATGCTAAAACTGTGTGGGGTTTTATCACTCTAGATTTGAAATTAAACACCACATGCTTATAATTATATTCTAGGTATGTTAAATAATACAAAATTATCATAGAGATGCAGAGAAAAGTATATTTCTGTTTTATAGGCACATATAATCTCTCCATTTTGATTGCATGTTATGTATGGAACTTTGGAATACATTTCATTGTATTTGGAGCATTATTTCTTACACAGATGCAAAATTCAAAAGTATTCTTAGTCTAAGCAGCGATGACATTTTGCAAAGAGTTTGTGCACCATAAAAGTACTTTTACATTTTCAAAGTGATGTGTTTATTAATTTTCTATAGTTCAAAGAAAAAAAAAATCAGGTTAGAATAAATCTTGCTCACCTCTTGCAAGGCAACATGCACACCTGTGAAAGCCTTTAAAGAGGGAGGGGAGAAGACTTGGACAACACTGCTATCCTTAGTGAAGGATACCTAAAGGGAACTGGTCTGCTAAGCAGCAGAAAGAAAAGTGGATAGAAACAAAATTATGACTCAGAGTCATAAACTGGGTCCTTTTCACTCTAATCCAGGACTGTACCACCTTTGCTCCTCTATCTCACACCTCTGCATTGGCTCAAGTGACCAAGATCTGTAAAGGATCCTGTTTCCTGCTTATTCTGCTGAGGTTGTACCATCAGCAGCAGCACAGGACCTGCACTGAAGTGATGCTCTTCAATCCCAACAGTACAGCTTCATGACATCTCAGCATCCAGCAATTTTACAAGGTCCTATGCAATCTGCTCTAGGCTGTCTTGCTCTCGCAGGGAAGGTTGGACTAGATGATCTCCAGACATCCAGACAACCTCTAACATTCTGTGATTCCGTGTGATTTCATGAAATGACTGTCTCCACACAGCTAGATTATGCAGTTCAAAACACTTTTGATCAACACATGATTCAGAGAGATACACTTCATGTTCCTGACCCCCAGAGGTCTCTTCCAACCCAAATGATTCTATGATCTTTCCAAAGAAAACCTTGCATATGCTCTAGACAAGTATTAGGAATTCCTCAGCCTGAAGGAGATTAGCACAAACTACAGTTTAGCACAGCGTAAGTTTAACTGCTGAGTGGTTAGAGATTATACCTGCCTAGGGAGCCATAAGGACAAAAGTGTACTTAAGGAGAATGATGGGTTTCAGCAATGTCATAAAAGAAGGTGGCAAGTGGAAGCCACCTTACCAGGAGGAAGAGGAGGAGTTGAAAGTCAGGGAAGTCAAATGCAGTGTCAAGAGCAAACAGAAGTGGATACTAACCCTTAGGAAATCATCTGGCTCTACTTGCACCCTTCTTTTTAGGGTCTATATATTTTCCTTCACAACATGCACTGATCACACTTTACTGCTGGCACTGTTTTTCCTGTCACAGGAGCAGCCCCACAGGGCCAGAGCAGCAGATCCCATGTCCCATCTCCATCAGTGAACAAAAGCCAAAGCCTGCCCCTGCTCAGCCCACCACCAGTAACTCAGCACCCACCACGTGTTCTTTCCAAATAGTAGCTTACCCACAAGGGATTTTTCTTCAACATGTCTATGTTCTCCTTGAACTTCAAGTCTCTTGAACTGTGCCTTTTTATTTTCTCCTCTCTGCTAAAGACATCTAAGCTAAACATGTACAGCATATAGAGGTAATATTGACTGCAAAAAAGCAAAACAGACTGTAGAAATTTTCCCAACATCCTGTGGCAGGAGTTTCAGAGCTTACCTCACACTTTATAGCTTGTTTTTTTTGAACCTGCCACCTCCTACTCATTCCCCTCTATCTTCAGCCACTTGAAATACTACTTTTTTTTGCCCTTTTCTCCTTGCCTTGTTATTTATTTACTCTCTTTTTCACTTCATCCCTATTCTTTACTTCTTGTTCTTATCCCCTGCCTTTATTTTTCCCCTCCAGTTTCTACAACTCACTCTCTCACATCAGGCATGTACTTGTCACATAAAAATGTTCTCTGCAAAATTAAGCAGGAATTGGAAATCACATGCCCTAAGAGTCAGGATTTCTTACAGGTCTTATTCTGTTCAGAGAAGTCTCCTGCTGCTATTCAAAATGCAGAATTATTAATAAATAACTACTTTTTTCCCACTGAACTGCAGTAGTTGGTTTGCTACATCTTCCCCTGTTCTCCTCTCTGCTAAAGAATTTCTATACAATAAGACCACCTAAACTGAACATCACTTAAACCAAGTGTTTATTACATGGAAGTCAAAGTAACGGAGGCAGCACAAAGGATCTGATGTTTGTTAGACTTCATGAACTATACATACTTGATTTAAGATGTCATTTTACCACCACTCATTAGTTCAGTTAAAGAAGGCTTTCTGTACAGCCCTCCATTAAGAGTGGACTGGAGTCAAAGTATTCAGCAGTAGTTGGATCATGGAGACACCAGACCCTGGCATTAAGGACTTAAAGACCCTTTCTTAGCCCTGCCACTACTTCATGGTAGGACAGCAGGCAGCTCTGGGACTTCAACTTAGAAAGACACACACCCTGCACAAAAGAGGTCAGCTCCAATTGGTCAGCCTCTGATTGACAATGTTATCAGGGCACAAAAAGGGCTTTCCTACAAGTTAAAAGTTTCCTTTTTAGCTAATACTTTATCCACTCTTAGGTCACCAAATGATTTTGTGCTTGTGATTTTACACCCAAACTGGTCCCTGATGCTAATTTGACAAGCCAACTGGTGAATCCTTAAAACACCTTCCTGTTAAAGTGACTAGACAGAGTTGAAACTGTGCATTAGGGCGTCAATCACAGAAACCATCTGTTCTAGCAGGGTTTTTCTGTGCTTTCCAAATTCAAGCTTTCTGAAAGAGATGCTGACTGTTTTATAAAATACTGACAAGAATCAGTATACAAGAAATTACCTATTCAGCATCTCTTAAGAGATGAAAATTGACAGTAGTCACTTAACGGGTAAAGATATTTTGAATGATTAACATTAGGAAGGATGAGCTACAGAATCTCTTCATTATTTCTGAATTAAATTAACCTTCCTAACACTTAGTTTGAGAATTGCTTTTGCAAAACATTGAGTACAAGCCTTACACACAAGGCATCTCCCATGTCTAGTCTCATGAGCTTTTTTGACTTTCTTCAAGACAATATCCAAAGGAAATTTTATTTTTGGTCATGAATGACTCACTATCACCATCATCTTTTCATTTATCACACTAAGCTTTCAAAACTAAAGAAGAATAATTCTGAGGAAAACATTTTTCCCCCATGAGGGCAGTCAAGCAGCTTGCCCAGCTATGTCACACCATCTCCAGACTCATAGATTTGCAGGACCTAAATGGATTAAGCTCTGAGTTAATGGGTCAGATCCCAGAGATGACCCTGCTGAGACAGGTCTGACCCAAGACCTCCTGGAGTCTCTTCCCACCTCAATTTCTCTGCAACCCTTGGATCCTAGACAAGTCAACCTAAACCAAATATTCCATCATTACAACTTGTAGGCATTAGGCTGATCCTGCCTTGTCTCAGGTATTCCAGTGCTCCCCAATCTACCACAAGTTTAAGGCATAGTTTTTCATTATATAGTTTTAATTTCCACCAAACTAACTAAAACCCTAATCTCTGCTCTGTCTCCTTCAGCAGAGCTGATGGTCTTCTACCACACCAGGCTTTTGTAGAGAGAAAATATTGCTTTCCTGCAACTTCTTCCTTCCAGACACTCTATCAATAGCAGTGTCACATGGAGAAATACAAATATTTTAATTACAATGATTTCAAAATTTTGTGCCCTTCAGTAGCTGCACAGCATTGCCATCTCAAATCTTACAGTAAACTGCAACCAGTCTCTTTTTGGATATCTGCAGGTGGTTGGAGAGACACTGTCCTATTACGAGGACATGATTCATATGGAGAGAACCAGAACACTGAGAGTTCAAAAAGGAAAGAAGATTGGAGCATCAGACTTCTCTTAATCAACAATAAAATTAGTCTTCAGTTTATTTTGAAGGTAGCAGGCACCAACTTTCTTCATGTTGTGTTCCATATAGGTCTTGATAAAGACTTTTAATACTTGTGTTTCCTCTCCTTTTATCTTTCTTGATATGGGAACTCTGTACAAACCATACAGTGTTCACCTGTTGATACACAGCTGCAAAAGGCATAATTCCTTCCCAACACACTGCACACACACAAAAAAATGCCTGAGGGCCAAAGCAATTCTAAGAGAAATCAATCTATCACAGAATCATTAAGGTTGGAAAAGATCTTTAAGATCAACATGTCCAACCTTCAACATATCACCACCATGTCACTAAACCATGTTACTAAGTACAATATCTGTATGTTTTTTAAACACCTCCAGGAACTGTGGCTCCACCACTTTCCTGGGGAGCATTTTCCAATGCCTAATAACTCTTGCAGTGAAGAAGTTTTTCCTAAAAAAGAAATTCAGGGAAGAAATGGAGTGGGAAGAATCTCTCCATTAAGATCTTCCTTTCATGTGCTGATATACAAAAGAAAATGGTGGAATAAGCATGACACTACAATTTATTTTTCTAAACTAAAAAAAATGTCTGAGCTATTCATATTCCATTCCAACACAGCTTTCCTTTCTGTCAGCAGCCTGTGAAGCTCATGATGCCCTAGGTGTTCTCAGAAGGGCTGTGGAACAGACTGTGGTGATAGAACAGACCTTCGCTCCGTGAAATCCTGCTGACAGCTAGGAGCTGAATGCTGCAGTTTCATGTACCCTTAAGATAACACAATTGCTTGGATGCAGCAACATCTCACACAGTTTATGAGGTAGTGATCAATCTCTGATTGACAATTCTAATTAGCAGCTCTCTTATGTGCAACATTATGGCATTTTATAGCAACTTTCTGCTGCCTATTAAGTCTCCACAGCCATCTTATATGAAACAGAATAGTTTCTAGATCATTTGATACCCAATGCTGTCAATTATGTTTGTTTATACTGAAAGACTTTATTGGTATTGCAGCATGCTGGATTTGATATAAAAACTCATGTCTATAATACTGAGTGATATCTTCCAACACCTCAGCATTTCTTCTCTGAAGAGCTACTGGCATTTGAGGCTGGCACAGGAGGGCAACTGTGTCCTATTATTCCTGTTTCCAGAATACAGTGTATTTCAGGTAGAAGGCTTTGTACATTTAGAGATGATTTTTTTTCTTCCCTTGCAATGGAGGTGATTCATAATGAAATACAGTAATCATAAGAAAAATGACATCTGTTTAAAAATATGGTTCTCTGTTACAGTCACGATGACATATCACATTTTTGCTTGGTTGAAAACACACTAGAAAATGGTGTTCATTTGAGATGTGTTAGGAAGTGTCTAAACAGATTTTTTGCTGCAATAACATCTTTCTCCCAAAAAACCCACCACAAAACAGACAGCTAGGGTCATACCTTAGCATCCCTGTTAGAATTTGTTAACTAGTAGACCAAAGTCCATCAGAAATAGAGGGGAACAAGCTTGTCTTTTATTCATCAAGTTTCTCAACTGTATTAAATATGAATTTTGTTTCAGGGTTGGTTGTGGGTTTTGTGGATTTTTTGTTGTTTTTTTTTTTCTTTTGGAAAACTAAGCTTTCCATCATAGAGAAGATGATGAATTACTGAGAAAAAACAGTATCTTTTCTTGTCATATGTTTGGATTGTACCAGAAATCTGTTTTCCCTGGTGTTCTTGCAGGAAAAACAGTATATAAAATAAAGTTTTCCTCCTCCATCCCCAGAAATCCCAGACCAACAATTTGAGCTTAAATGTCACCTTAAGCATACTTTAAATTAACCACTGAACACTTCCAAAACTAAATTTAAAGATGAGTGATCAGCAAAAATTTTGTAGCCACACCAAGGAAGAAAAAAATGATTGTAAAGTACAGATAAGGAGGTCAATGATATATGCACTTGAAATACTAGATATCAGCAGACAGAATGCAAAGCACAGCAGGGCAGTTACAACTTAGGGTGATTCATCTTTTAAATGATAAGGCTTTTCTAATTTTATGAAGTATTTGTCATATCAAATGCTTCCTAGTTCCATGAAAAATTTCTTTTTCTTCCCTCCCTTAGGATTTTGATGTACAGGATGGTGATGCCTCGATATAAGGATTAATGTTGGAATTATCAACAAATCTCTCAATATTTAAGACTATTGATGGTGGCAAGTGGCACCTGGAAAGCTGAATTCCCTTACTGCACAGTAACTTTATTACACATGACTAGGAGCTGTACAGGGAGGATGCTCTCTATTTTATTCAAAAGGGAGAGGGGCCTGAAGAGGTATTGATTTCAAAATTATTTTGCAAGTTACCTTTTAAAGAGTAATATAAATTCTCCCTGTAAATTGAGAAAATAGGTTTTTTTTTCCCCCTTGGGCAATTAGTCTGGAGGCAATATATATGCATATATCTAATACACATTGCACACAGGCATATAAAAATGTTATTGGAGAGGAAAGATTATACTGCATTGCATTAATAAAAGCAACGCTAAACATTCAAATAGGAGCTTCAGCATAACCAGCCTCTCCTAGTTACATTGACTGTGCAGGAGTTAAACCATCCAAGATACCCTTTAGCTTTCCCTGCCTTCCTGCCAAGCTCCCCCTCCTCTTGCACCTGGGGCACCTCCCAATTTCTGGCTCGGGGATTCTTCCTCTGCCTGCCAATCCCAATCACTATTTGCGCTGCCAGGTGCTCTGCAGATCCTCTGCTAACAAGGCATTTCTTCTGCTCTGCTAAAAAAACTTTAGCTTTTGCTATTTTGGCAGGCTTCATTCCCTCCCAGCCCTTCCTTTTCACCCTCATCCCCCTTCTCTCCTGGGCCTCCTTTGTACCACTCTTGCTCCAATTCACTTCCATAGTGCTGTGGGGTCATATGGGGCAATTCCTGCACAAACCATCTAAATCACCCTGGTCTTGTACCATTCTGAGAGGACTTCTTTCTGCTGCACACTCAGGGATGGCCCAGTTTAGCATTAAATAAAGCCTTTTCTCTTGGAAAGCCTTAGGTATATTTTAAACACCCTTTGGTTTTTTATCCAGTATCTTGAGATCTATATCCAAAATGAAACTTCAATAATGAAGCATGTAAGCAACACTCATGCTGAGGACCTTTTACTTTCTTATAACTATCTTCTTTTTGTACATATATAAACACATATAACACAAAAACTGATTCATGGTGTATCTTAATTATCTTTCAACTTCTGCTCTTCACTTACTTTCTATTTTGTTTGGGTAAAACATTTAACTGTTCATTACATGTTAAACTATTTTTTACATAATTGTATCTCAAACTTTCACAGAATCACAGAATCACCAAGGCTGGAAAAGACTCCCAGGATCACCAAGTCCAGCCTATGACCCAACAATACAGCATCAGCTAAACCATGCCAGTAAGTGCCACGTCCAATCTCTTCTTAAACATCTCCAGGGATGGCGACTCCACCACCTCCCTGGGCAGCCTATTCCAGTGCCCAATCACCCTCTG